>APFE030427678.1:0-58726 GCA_000404065.3 Pinus taeda
TCGCGTGAAATGAAAGGGGTTCCTCACTGGAACAGATGCTCCGAACACAACAGAGCAGTCCTCTCGGCCCGAAAGAAGTCAGAAATAGTAGATCTAGGAAATGACAGCCGCATGCAGTTCTACCGGCTTCAGAGTTGGATCACCAACGGACGCGGCCCTCAAATAGCTCTGATACCATGTAGGAATTTACAGGGTAAGTTCCTCAGACAGAACACCAAAAGGACACCCCTCACAAACAGATCACAGATCAATACACCAGTATTTTGACGTGGTTAAAACCCTAAGAGAGGGAAACGGTCCACGGCCTGCGCCAACGTGGCTACTACAGGCAATTTATTAATAAAAGAATGAAAATTTACATAAGCTTCTCTCATGCACGGTTAACCTACAAATGACCCTCCATGCGCTTTAAATAGAATTCATGGACCAATCGGGTGTCAAGCCACAGATCAAGTGTCGATAATACCGAGGAGAGAATGAACCGTCGGATCACTACATATCGTGACCGTCGGATTGTAGTTACAAATGTACATAGTAAAGAAACACACTTTACCTAACTCTATACTAGACCAAGTTATACTTAACTATTCCTACGTGTCGGAATATCCTAACACTTTCGTGCCACCTGCAGCCACTTTTCTGGCTGTGAATGTATCTCTGAAATTTAAGTTCTTATCATTTTCTTCATTGTGCCCTTTTACCAAAAATGACCTTTTACAGGTGAAAAAAAAGCTCAAGGGGCTACCAAAAGAAAATCACAGGCCTGGCTTTTTCACTTGTTTTGAATGTGTTGGTATCTTCTAGAGATGATGCATAGGTATGGGTATATGGTGTCTTTTATTATTAAATATAGTTTGACTCTGTGATGTTCACTTTAAAGTTTACACAAATTACTGAGTAGAAATGTTCCTGTACTCACAACCACGTCGTTCGGCAGTTATCACTCTGGGGCATAGATGGGTGGGACAAGCAAAAGTCAAAAGTTGTACCAGTACAGCCAGGAAGATCATCAGTTTCATAATGATCAAATTCACTTCTTGTCCTGAGTGCCATCTTGCTATATATGATGCTTCCAAGTTGAACCGCTTGCGCTATGTAAGTACTTGTAAGCAGTCTTGAATTCAAACATATAGTCATATAATGTTACTTACCTTCTGTATCTGATTGGATGACCTTGTTACATGGTTGCATTGCAGTGGTCTCTTCATGATTCCCTCTCTGCTCCTATTTCAAGTGCCATATACTTATGTGACAGCGTCCTAGTTTATGCGAGCTTCTGTGATGGTGTTGTGGGAGTGTGTGATGGTGCAGTGGGAGTGTTTGATGCAAAAAGCTCAAGGCCTCACTGTCGCATTGCACCTTCTGCATATTTACCATCGATAATGGACAGGTAAATGGGCTTTTTCATTCTATCAAGGTTGACACATCTATTTTTCAGATTTGGCTTTTGAAAAGGCATATCATGATTTAATTTGTTGTTTTGTTATTTATGCAGCAGTAACGCCTATCCTCTAGTCGTTGCATCAATCCATCCGAACCAAATCAATTTTCTCTCGGAATGACAAATGGAGTTCATGTTATTGAGCCTCCAGAGTCAGAAGGGAAACAGGGTGTTGGACCTCCCCCATATAATGGAACTTTTTGATGAAATCCAACATTAAGTAACCAAGGTTTGGAACCACCCTCAAGGTAGTTCAATGGGGACATAAGAACAAATTGAAGTATACTGTACTACTTTGTGTCTATCGACTGTTTATTTACATGAATACCATGAATAGTGGTAGCGCGTCTTGGCAGTGAAATGCCTCACTTGTGTTCCAGTTTTTGAGGCATTCTATCAAGATTGTAATTTTCATCAAATATTGTTTAGCACTGTAGATGGAGGTTAAGCAACTGTAAATCATACGTAAATGAGTATGTAGGTGCAGTCCTGGTCACTATATTTTTTTCTAGGTGGTGAAAAATTTGAAAGTCCGTCATTGGAGCATATTTCATGAATGTTCTTTCCGAGGGTTTCTTAGTGTATTTTTAAAGCCTTCTATGTACCACATGAGTTGTTTTCTTATGTTCATGTGCATTCAGACAAACCTGGTTTATGCGGAAGCTTTGTTAGACGCAGGGGAATATTTTATTTATAAACTGAATCAGCATTTTTGGGTTGACATTAATTGCAGCTCAGGTAGAAGTAATTCAATTGAGAAAACATTAGCTATGCTTAGCTTAATAGCGTTTGTAACTAAGTACATGCGAATGCATGAATTCCAACTGCTTTAATAATATGGATTCTAGCTGCTTTAATTACATGAAGAGAATTCATGAGTGGTTATCTTATTGTAAACTGGCAGATTTTTGTTGTTGTTTCGCTGGGAAGCAATCGGATAAGGTCATCGTTGTTAGAATATGCTTAGCATTCAGACTAGTGAAATTTTAAAAGCGTTCAACTAGAAGCTTTGGAAGCTTTGATACCATCTACATGTTTGCTGTGGGATATTTTGATTCATTATCCATTGTTTTCTGTTCTCCACCTGTTATGCCCTGCTTTATATAGCATACCTAATGTTGTGGGATATTTTGATTTATTATCCATTGTTTTATCTTCTCCACTTGTTATGCCCTGCTTTATAGCATACATAACTTTGTTTCGTGGCACACACCAAATGGATATAATGTGCTTGTGCGCAGTCACCCTTGTCCTTTGTTTTGTGGCACACACCAAATGGATATAATGTTCTTGGCACACACCAAATAGATATAATGTTCTTGTGCTCAGTCACCCTCTAGTAGACGCTCCTATACGATTAGACAAAAAATCTCAATTGATGAAATGTTGATAGGGTTTAGCATATTTTTTATTACTCATGAAATTCTTTTGCATATATGGAAGGAAAAAGCTAAATTTGCATAATCATGAATCAATTCTTTCAACTCATATTTAATTGACATTTATTTCCATTTCATAGGTATATTATTCATAACCTTCAGGGATGGAAAGGTGAAGGGGCTTCTTATTTTTTCATGAAAACAAAATATCCATGCAAGTTCCTAGAATGTTGAGAGTTGAGTTGTGCTATTGTTACGAGTATTTTTTGTCAGGATTTTTTTGTGAAGATAGATAAGATAGATGCTAATAGGAATTGGAGAACTAGAAAAAGATAGTTGTTTTAATGTAGGGAAGGGATTGCAAATGAGCGAGTGCACACAATGGATAGAACAACACAACAAAAAGATGAAACCAACAATGTTTTCTTTGGTGTTATGCAAACACATTTATTATGTCAAAAAATACAAAACTATCATGTAGTTTGTTGGAGCTTATACTTGAATTTTGGCTGCGGACTGTGTCCCAGTTCTTTTTGTTGAGTTCATTTTATTGATGAGTTCTTTTTGTTGAGTTCATTTTATTGATGATTGTTTTAGAGGGTTGTAGAGTATGAATCATACGATTTGTTTTTAATTTGAAGCGTTGTTCCTGCAATTCCTTGTAGTTAGAGTATGATATGTGGTCAACCCCAAGAAACTGTGATGTAGTTCGTTGTAATAAATATTGTCGAGCAGTTTGTAAAATCAGGCTCATGTATAAAACCGATTGTGCTTTTGTTTGTTTGTTGGCTACGTCCCAATTCTTTTTGTCAATGCTTGTTCGAGGGATTCTTGGCTCAAGGGGTTCTTGGCATGTGTATCATATATATTATTTTAATATGCACTATTTATGGTTATTGTAAACTGATTGTGCTTGTTTTGTTTGTTGGCTTCCCAATTCCTTTTGTCAATGCTTGTTCGAGGGGTTTCTGGCATGTGTATCATATAGATTACTTTAGTATGCACTATTTATGGTTATTTCTCTTTATTGCCTTTGGTTATTTCAAATTAGAGTAGCATCACTAGACAATGCTCGTGGATGATGAGTAGAACCACTGGACAATGCTCATGGGTGATTTGTATTGATATGCAATTAAGAGGTTATTTTTGAATTTCACATTGGAAGATTTTTGAAGTTGATAGTCCAATATATGACTTGCAATGGAAACTCTCGTTTTAGAACTATGGCGGGGCTCATAGATGATTTCTATTAATATGCATATTAGAGATTACCAGAGCATCACACGTTACTAGATCACTCTCTGCACCATACATTATAATGACTATGTTACATTTGTTATAAAGACAACAAGAGGAATTGCTCCCTCTTATTGGATCGGGGCCATATCATTAATGTGAGGCCTTCTTTCTGAAATAGATTATTTGTTAAACATTAATGCCTTTTGGCTATGAACACAAAGGATTATTAAAATGGTCCTCTTTTATTGACAATGGGTTTGATTATTTTAAACTCTAAACCTTTTGCTAAGCTCTTTTCCATTTCTATGTAACACAAAAGGTATAGGTGATTGATAATACCTTTAGAAACAATTCACTTGTCAAGAATACTAGAATCAATGGGCTAATTGGTTCCATTTTACTGAGTTTAAAAATTAATTATGGTTCCATTGCTTCTAAGATTGTAGAGCTGTATAAAAATAGTCTGTTTTTGCATCAAGTTTAAATTTCTCACATGAAATTTGTGCTCATAGTTTTGAGTGAAAACTTTTGTTGCCACTAAGTTCAACTTGGACTTGGTAGCACCAAGTCTAATGCCTGGGTTTTAGTTGGTCTCAAACTCTCACCTTTGAGTTCCAAGAGTTCTTTTTGACTGTTCACTGGTTTTATGTGGTTGACTTTTCACTGGTTTTATGAGGTTGATGTGCATTCTGCTGAGTGATTTTATGGATATTTTAATGGGTCTGAATTGAAATCCTGCTCTCCAACATTGCTTGAGTTAGTTTTGTAACCATTGTTTTTAGCTATTTCCATTTCCATCTACCTTTGAAAAAAACTGTGTCTACTCACAATGAGAAAAACACTGCATCTACTCACAATTATTAAATACTCCATTTAAATTTTCCAACATTTTGTGTTTTTCATTTTATTATTTGTCATCTTTTTAACTCGTTTCAAGGGTGTTATTAAATTTTTGATAGATTGTTTTGTCCATTTTATTGTCATTGCCTTTTTAACCACTTTCAACAATGCGGTTTTGATTGTTGTTTAACAACTACCTTCCCAGAGTGCATTCATGAGCCAAACCTTTTCATCTCATTAAAATAAGCATAAATTCTTCCAGTTCCATTAAATTAGTAAATATTTCTAAGAGTTTGTTTACAATACTTTGAATCCCTATTAATATATAAGCTATCACTTGATTGTGCTCATCACCGTATTAATTACCAAATACGCAAAAGTATGGAGTTAGATATAATAATATATATGCAATTATAAATCCAAATATGTAAAGTAAATTCTAATAAGCTATATATTTATTTGTTTCAACTATATCACATCTTCCATTACTCCTTAATTCAATAATAATACAATTCAAACCATGAAATCAATTTGCTCTCTATTTTTGTTGTGTTGATCTACATAAATAAACCCACGACGTTTTCTTTGCAACATCTAGTGCAATTGCTAGTTATAGGCTTATTTTTGTATGGTAACATTTTTTATTTGTTTATGGTTAATTTAATTTTTTCATATACTTATTTCTCCTAGTTTGTACAATTCATTGTGCACAAACTATCCAAGAATTAAGCAAAGACGCTTAAAAAGATGGTAGAGATGTTTTTTGGGTTGTTCTTATCGAATCAAATTTGCAAGCCCAAGTTAGAAATCGAAGGACATCATAGCATAATGTATCAACAATCACTGACTCTCAAGATTCTCATCGTCTTCACATCCCTCATTCAGTTTTAGTGGCATCATCATATCTAGGTCTAATAATTCAACCCTAGTATGAAATTGAAGGACACCATAGCAATATTTTTTTTTAGGTTCTTCCTATCAACTTAGATTTGCAAGCCCACATAGAAATCGAAGGACATCGTAGCAAAAGGTTATCATCAATCACAAGTTCTCATCGTATTCATTGTCTTCACATCTTTCATTTGGTTCTAGTGGCATCACCATATTCAAGTCTAATGATTCTTGGATCCAATATATGCCCCCCCAAAGACAAGTATTCTGCGCAAATTAGTTTCTATGTTGGACAACAATATGGATATTGTAAATTGCACCATGAGCCAAAGACATATTCTGCCCAAATTAGTTTCTATGTTGAACAACAATATTGATCTTGTAAATTGCACCATGAGCCAAAGACATATTCTGCCCAAATTAGTTTCTATGTTGGACAACAATATTGATCTTGTAAATTGCACCACATTTATGTTTGGCCTAAACAAGTAAAGTCCTATACTTACCATAAATACATTGTATGGCAAATGAACTAAATATGTTCATAACTAGCTCTAAAAAATAAGTCTACAATGGACTCCTTTAATAGTTATATATGTATAGATTTTATGGAATTTGAAGTTTTGGTTCAAACTGCACAACATATTTATGTTTGGCCTAAACAAATAAAGTCCTATACTTACCATAAATACATTGTATGGCAAATGAACTAAATATATTCATAACTAGCTCTCAAAAATAAGTCTACAATGAACTCCTTTAATAGTTATATATATATAGATTTTATGGAATTTGAAGTTTTGGTTCAAAAAGTGTCATGATTTTCTCCTCTTAAAAATCAATTTAGAGAAAAATGTTATATGTCTCATGGCTAGGTTGTAGGCGACTTCAATGCATTTTATTCCTAAGAATGTTTTCTCAAGTATTCTTAAAGGGGAGCACAAGTTAGAAATTGGAGGACATCATAGCAAGATGTTTTGTGGGTTGTTCCTATCAAATTAGATTTGCAAACCCATGTCAGAAACCGAAGGACATTATAGTAGAAGGTTATCATCAATTTATTCCTAACAATGTTTTCTCAAGTATTCCTAAATGGGAGCACATGTCAGAAATTGAAGGACATCATAACAAGATTTTTTTGGTCTGTTCCTATCAAATCAAATTTGCAAACCCACTTCGAAGGACATTGTAGCAAAAGGTTATCATCAATCACAAATTTTGAGGATTCTCCTCATTTTCACATGTATCATTCGATTCTAGTTGCATCATCATATTCAAGTCTAACAATCACTGGATTCAATATTTAGCCAGTTAATAGACATCTTTTTTTTGCCTAAATTAGTTTCTATGTTGGACAACAATTTGGATATTGTAAATTGCACCATAAACCACATATTTAAGTTGGGCCCAACAATGTGTATGCCCTTCATGTTAATACATGTAATGTTCATTTACTTACCATAAATACATTGTAGGGTAAATGAACTAAATATCTTCATAATTAGCTCTCAATAATATGCCTACAATGGAATTCTTTAATAGTTATGTATAGATTTTATGGAATTTGAAGTTTTAGTTGAAAGAGTTGTGATTTTTTCCACTTGAAAATCAATTATAACAAAATTATATATATTTCATGGCTGGGTTTTAGACAACTTCAATGTATTTTATTCCTAATAGTATTTTCTCAAGTACCCCTAAAGGGGACCACTTTGTGCCTATTCTAAGATATATAAGATATCCTATTTATTTAGAGGCGTGTTTTCAGGTGTTATTAATGTTCCTAGCTTTTAAATGGAAAAGGTGGGTTCAATAGTCAGAAAGGAGTAGAACCCTTATTAGAAAGGTAGAAGGTTTAGGTTGGTAGGAAGCCTAAATAGGAAGTGAGGATTAGACTCGTCCTTGTACCTTACAAAAAAGTATTTCATGCATAACTACATAGGTAGGGACACCTCCAAGTCAAATTGGCATCACAATGTAAACAACAACCCTTTCATGTTTTGATTGCACTCACACTCTTGTGAGATAACCAATTGTAAGAAGATCCCAAGACGTTGATTAACTCTATCAATGCAATCAAAGTGCTACATGGATCATATGTGTGCTTGTATCTACAAATAGATTTTCATTGATTTATTCCATTGTTCCTAGACTATGAATCCAAAATGATGAATACATTCTTGTGATTTCAAACCTGCCCCTTGAATTTCACAAAGGTCATTTGTATAAATGATAGCAATTGCAAAGTCTAGAAGTTGTAATATGCCAATGGAAGCATATGTTGTATTCAAAGTAAAATGAAATGCCAATTTTGTTCCTGAAAGTGTCTCAATTTGACTAACTACAAAATCCACAATCTATAATAAATGGGTCAGGTGGTCCATGTCGAATTCCTCTCTCTAATATTGAAGGTGGGTGAACATGCTGGTGGCCTTTTAATGACTAATAGAAAGGCTTTCTTTTTGTATTGACCTGAGATGCTCTCTTTTCAGACAATGCATACTTCATTGTTTTTAGGATGCATGCTATTGAAAAAGACGGTATAATATTGGTTTATAGAGGTTGTTGGTTTATGTGATGAACTGTTTCTTTTTCAGCAAATGGTCGTTTCATAGTGGATGTGTTTCCTACACTTTCGTATGTATGTGTCCTCTACAATGTTTCCATGCATTGACTTTTGCTTGATCTTGGTATTTGTGCTCTTTCGTGGGTGTTGAAGTATCACTGTATTTATTGAGGTATTCCTCTTGTTGAATTACTTAATCAATATAACTTGTGTGTCTTTGGATTCTTGGAACTAGTTATTTTCTTGTCCACTACTTGGAGATTACTCTTACACCTACTTTCTTTGGACTATTTGAATCATTTATTTCCTCATCCACTACTTGGAGATTACTCTTACACCTATTTCCTCATGTGATTGTCTATAATGGAACATGAGATAGAAAGGTAGTGACAAACAATCCAATTTATGTAGGAATAACTAGTGGCACAAAGGGCAATGTTGCATGAGAATTGGATAGGGGCAATGAAGGAACAATTGTCTACAATGGAAGAGGTAATAGAAAGCCATAATCCAATTGTTGCAAGATCCATTGATGGCACAAAGAATCCAATTGTTGCAAGATCAACTAGCGATGAAATTTCCGAGCACATTATGAATGCATTGTGGTACTCTTCTCTCAAATATTTAATATATCACAAATTCTACAGAATAAACTTTGTGTTTCAAGGTTTAATTTAGAGTTGTAAAATTTACTTATACCTAACAATAACTTTTGGTTTCAAAATCATACATTTTTTTTGACAATCGTGATCAAAATTTTGGGCATTATAAATGAATGCCTTTTGCTTTGATTGACTTATACATAATGCTATCCTTTGGTTTCACAATCTGACATTTTTCAAAATTTACAATATCATGAATGAATGCTTTTGCTTTGGATTGAAAAAGCTACATGATAACTGTGTTTTAAAATGATGTTTTTTTTGGAAAGCTGGGAAAACCTATCGTAACTCATTATCAAACCCGCTGTGAGGACAACCATCTCTAGTTGTTATCCGCGAATGCAGGCTAACTCATCACCATTATTCAAGAAAAACCACACCACCTGGAATAATCTGCTAGTGGTCCGTAAGGGGGTAGGCTTTCACTCCTGTGAGATGCCTTTAGGTGGGTAGGCCTTTAGGTGGGTAGGCTTTCACTCCTGTGAGATGCCTTTAGGTCTTGGGCCATTAACCTGGTTCCTTACCTCCAGTGAAACAGGAACAATTTTAGGGCATACCCCAAGAACATTTTTTTCATATAACTCTGCCCTTATTAGAATTTTAATTTTTTTGAAAATGGTAATTTAAATATTATGAAAAAATATTGTTTGTTTTTGAAGTGGAAAGTGATTGCAGATTACAATTAAATAAATGGTACAATAAAAATAAAATATATATTATTTTCAATTATAAATTACCAGGGAATCAAAATTAAGATTAGATTCAAATAAAACCTTAAAAATACAAATTTCAATATAAATTTGGAATGATTTACTTATAAGTTAAAACATAGGTCAGTAATTTCCAATTTTGTAAGTGTGAAAACTAGAAATAGAAGCAATTACTACACTGGAAACTTTAATTACAAATACACTGAATTTTTACAGTGGAAAATAAATCGGATACCTAAAATCCCCAGCTCAGGGAAAACCTGCATCACTTTGCGCTAGAATCCGGAACCTACTGTGTCACTTTTGGACGCGAAAGCCAATCCGCAACTCGTGAAAATAGAATTGCCCGCCGGGTAAATCCATTTTCCTGTCGTGAAAATTAATTGAGACTGCCGGACTCCATTAATTGCAACCCCGGCAATGGAATGGGTGGGACGTGACAGGTTTCCTGTAATCATTTTCCTGGAATCCATCCCCGGAAAAATATCGATGCATCGAACCCACTTTTGAAAATACGTCATCCATCCGATCTGTGAAACAATGGAAGTAAAACCCACACCCAGAAAATAATATTTGTTCAATCGCAGGAATCCTCCCCAGAAAATCAACTGTCTGATCATACATTCGCGTGGATAAATGATATTCTTGTGTTTTTTTTCAGCAGATAAGTTCTCAATTCGCGCGGATAAATAATATTCTTGTGTTTTTTTCAGCAGATAAGTTATCTGGAGGAGTTATTATTGATAATCCATTATCAGATAAGTTAGACACTGATAAGACCTAACTGATAAATTATCTGATTATAAGTTCTTAATGATAGTTATCACTGATAACATATGAGCGAAAGGTATTATCAGATAAGTTATCAATGATAACCTATATGATGACTTACTGATAAGTAATTATTGATAACTTATCTGATGATAATTATAACCGATAACTTATGAGTAGATAAATTATCAGTGAAAACATATCATCAGATAAGTTATCATCTTACTAATTATAACTTATCAGTGATAAACTATAGAGATGTTATTATGAATAACTTATTATTAGATAAGTTATTATAGATAACTTCTAAAACTAATAAGCTATCTTTAATAACTTATCTAATGATAGGTTATAATAATAACTTATTTTAGGATAAATTCATATAAGGACTTATCTTATGATAATCAAATTAGTTATGATATATAATTTATCTGATTATAAGTTATCATATAATAACTTATATGATCATAAGTTATTAATGATGACTTATCGATCATAAGCTATCAATGATAACTTATCTGATCATAACTATCAAAACTAACTTATCTGATCATAACTGATCAATAATAACATATTATCAAATTGATAACATATCATTAGATAAGTTATGATTGAACTGATCTACCCACAGTTTATTGGAGCATAATTATCTTCTGATAACTTGAAAAAAAAACAAAACCTCCAGACAACTTGTTCGCCTGATATCTTATGAAAAAAAACACAGGAATATCATTTATCGGCCGAATGAATTTATCAGATAACTTGTTCGCCTGATATCTTATGAAAACAAACACAGGAATATCATTTATCGGCCGAATGAATTTATCCGACAGTTGATGATTTTCCGGGGGTGGATTTCTTAAATAATATTGTGACATACCACACGGTTTTACTTGCATTGTTCTATAGATTGGGTGGATGATGTATTTTCAAAAGTGGGTTCGATGTATTTTTGTTCAAGTTAGATTTATGTTATGAATGAAGCACAGTTGATTTTCCGGGGATGGATTCCTGCCATTGAACATATTCTTCGGTCATCAAAACGTGTTAGTAAATGATAGGTTATGAAAAACTTCAAGTAAAAATGTTTCTGCCCGTAAAAATGCACTGCTGGGTATTGATTACTAGTATGCATTATTTCCAATACCCCGGAAAACCATTACAAGAAACCTGTCACGTCCCACCCATTCGATTGCCGCGGTGGCAATTAATGGAGTCCGGCAGCAATCCGTCGCAATATATTTCACGACACCCAAATGGATTTTCTAGGCAGCCAATTCCATTTTCACCAGCTGCAGATTGGCTTTCGCGTCCAAAAGTGACACAGTAGGTTCCGGGTTCGAGTACATCGAGGGCACTTTTCGGGTTTCTGATGATGCGGTTATGGGCAGTGATGTTGCTGGGCATGTGCTTGGCAGAGCTCTTGACCAGCGCTGCGGCTCATTTGGCTTAAGGGCTTTATTTATTCAGCATTGCAGTGGCGTTTTACATTGTTGAAATTCTGAATAATCATCCTCTAAAGAGTTTTAGGGCATCGCCGGCAGTGGCAGAGAGTTACAACAAACCAAAGATTGTGGTCTCTGAAGGGAGTAGAGATATAGGAAATTGACCTTATTTTGAGGGCAATGAACTGGCTCCAATTGTGTTGGTTCATGGGATTTTTGGCTTCAGAAAAGGGGTAAGTTCGATTCCAATGAGGTGCAGTTTAAGACCAACCCAGAGAAAGCCTTTCAAAACCATTCAAAACCAACCATAACGTCTTTCGGACCTTAAGTTCGAAGGATCAACTTTACTTTTGAAGAATTGAACTTACGATGGAGTAACCCTGGTGATTAGGACTTTATTGGCTGGACCTTCTCTTTGAGCACTACTTTACATAAAGGATTCATTAGGACCTTATTATAGGGATTTTCGGGATTGGTTCCAGTTTTTGTCTTTTGAGTTGTGGTGTTCTGAGTAACGGATGCCGTTGGTTGCAGAAACTGGGTGTGGTGTCGTACTGGTCAGGGGCTGAAAAGAAGGATGACGGTGTGCTTGTTCCTGATTTGGGTTCTCTGACAAGCGTTTATGATAGGTAAATATTTGTTTTCGCATTCAAATATGTAGCTTAGGAGTTCGTGAATTTAATTGATGAACTTAACAAGTAGAGAAATTGAAATCCTCCTTATTTCCAGTACGAATTTAGCGGACTTTATACTTCCACTTGATTAATGGGAGACTTAACCATGGAACTTTGCTTCAAAGGTTTTGTTTCATTTTAAGATTTATCCAGATTGGCCTGAATTTTGAAAAAAATAAATGAATTAGGAAGAAGCTTTCCCTTTCCCACTTGGAAAGTTGAGTTTGTTCACTTATCCAGTCACTAGTTAAATTGATTTAAGATGCCTAAAAAAATTGCAGTTTATAAAATGCCTTTGTAGAGTTTGATGCATTTTCAACTCATTTTTAAGGAACTTGATGTGATTCATTATGGATCCTGTTCACACCACATGGGCTTTGTCTTAAGTGTGATGCATCTGAATTATTTATTGATTTTGATTTTGGGTTGGCTAAGCTTGGGGCCTCAAACTTAGCTGCTCGCATGCTCGCCATGGTTTAATAGGTCTTCACCAATGGTATCAGTTTACTCATAGTGGTCCAGGTTACCCGGAGTGCTCTCAGAACTACCCCTCCCAAACGGATCTGAGGAAGTTGTTGAAAAGAGGAGATCAATTTTCTTTAGATAAGAGGGTCAACTACTAACTTTTCAAAACCTTATCCTTGACTTTTCAGGATGAATCCTTATGACAAGCAAGCAACTGGTAATTTGCATTATTTTGATGTTTTCACATTATTTGTTTTAGGTAGATAAGTGTTGATCAAAGATTTGTTGGGTTGATCAGGATTTAACTTGGCTGATCAAGTCTTCTCTATTTGGGGAGGTAGAAAATAAGAAAAGTTCATCAATTCACCTTTACACACCTCACTATGGTTTCGAAGATTTGAATCAACCGCCTATGAATTATTTTATTTTGTCTGTTTACATGAATTCTGCTTACTATTTAACTCAAGCCCAAATAAACTTCGCAATATCACATTTAGTAAATAAATCCAACAAAATCTCTGGAAAGAGTGGGGTGGGAGGTAAATGGTAAAAGTCAGATAGTCTGCCTTTGCATGTCATAAAGAGTGAGCAGGCCCAAAATGTATGGGTGACAAGTCATTGTTGGTAGTGAAGTATGTGTATGGTATGACTTAAGTTTGAAGTCCCCATTGTTGTCTTTTACTAGTGATTCCTTCACTCTTTCTCAACCTGCTCCTATATGCAGTATTCTTCTTTTGTAATGCCAATTATGATTTACTTTTTGGATTTCCATTCTTGTTCCTCATAGATGCCTGTTGTAGATCAAGAAATGTGGGCTACCTCAAGCTGTAACACTTTAATCACATAGATCCTCGATCTCATGGACATCTTACAAAAAATCTACCTATCTATCTTAGTGCATTTCAGCGAAATATCGAACCTTTGTCATTGCGTGTAATTCATTCTATATTTGATGCTCTGAAGACAAGTTTCATCTTGACGTGTAATTCATTGATTTATGATCTAAATGCTTTGATCTGTCAAGCTTTGTTGAAGGCAAGAAGGTTATGATTTGACTTGTTTGGGTTTCTGCTATGCGGTTTATATTCTGTGTTCTGTTTTCTGCCACCAATACATAAAATAAGGTGAGTTCAAATACTATTTTATTTATTTTCCACAATTTGTTGAATTCTGTTTCTAACTCTGCCTGGAACAAGTATAGGATGTCCTGCTCTCTCACGCTCTCTTTTTTTACTTTCTAAATATGCTATATTCATTTTAAATTTCCTGAAGGCCCCACAGGTGTGTGGCGTAGTGGCAAGCAGTGAGATGATTGGGCTTACGTTAACATGGAGACCCTGGTTTAATCTAGAGTTGGTGTGGATGAGACCATCTGCAAGCACTAGGTGATTTTGATGCCATAGAAATGGTCCTCATATTGTAATTGCTTAGCTGGACAGCTGCAAGTTACCATAAGCAACATTTCAAAAAAGAGGTTTCCTAAAGGCACTATAAAAGCTAATATGGCAGAAGAAAATTATGTAATCTGCTGTAACATTCCATTTAGTTCCGTCTTAAGCCAGTGCTGCATTTGGACTCAGCTTTAAACTCGTTTTTAACTCGATCCATGTTCTTAGTTTAAGTCTATCCTCAAATCAATTAATTTGTGTTTAGCTGAAGACAACATTTGCTATGACGGTATTTGGGTGCTCGGTAAAGTTGATATTCAGACTAATTCGGTTTTTGCGTTAAAGTTCTGGTCTGGTTTAATGGCTGACACCTTGTTTTCATTCTATCTACAATTTTAATTTTTCCCTGTGACATCTGAGCTCCACTACAATCTATGGTGTGGTACAATTCTATTCAATTCTTTAATACTGGCACTAACTTGCAACTTTCTTTGCTTGTGTTTTCACAGGGCTCGAGAGCTTTTCTACTAATTAAAAGGTGGAACAGTAGATTATGGCGAAGAACGCAGTGCCCAATATGGCCATGCCCGCTTTGGCAAGAATTATGAGCAAGGTAAATGAAGATAAGGGTTCAGCCTTTAACCATGAAATGTCTTCCATAAGATATCTTGGTTGAAACTAGATGCATTCATTGCTTCAGTTTGAAATTTTACAGGCTATTATCCTGAATGGGATGAGAATCATCGAGTGTTCAAGTTGTCAGGGTCCTGCACAATATGCTTACTGAACAAGTAATCCAGTCACTCGTTATTCAACCTAAATTTGCTTTCCCGTGGGTAGCAATGCTGGAAAGTTGACAAGTTTTGCCTTTACGATGCTAGAATTATCTTTATGCAGAAATTCCAGGGATATGATAACAGTTCCAAAGGTTGGGTGCTGAACGTTACCTCTTTATCTGGTGCTCTCAATGGCACAGCTCGTGTCTACCTGGACGGAATGCAGTGAGCTTCCCAGAAATTGTTTGCTTGTTGGTTTTATGATTTCTTTTCAGAGTATCCCTGTTTTTGCTTTGGAATTTCAGACTCCCAAACTATGTATTAATATTGGGCAATGAATATATACCTTTATAATATAGGCTGGAATATACAATGTGAAATAGGAGTAGAGTAATAGATGCTATATATCTCAGCCTATACAACATTTATTACTCTTCTGTTGGGCGCATATTGATTACCTATTGGGCTTGTATCTTGTTCCTACTGACATAATTGTTTCCATGTCACCTATTTCGATACCTGTGTTTAAACATCCTTATGTTTTGCGTCATTGTAGGCCAGAAGATGGAAAGACAATCAAACTCATCTCTCTGTTACAGATGTGTCATGTGGGAGTTATTGACATTGCCTGGCTGGAAAGCTACTACAACTTTGGGTTTGATCATTTTAACGTGACTTGGCAAAAAGTTGGGATTTCCAGGCTTATACAGAGTCTTGTAGGAAATGTTGGACCTTTTGCTTCAGAAGATTGGATTCTTCTAGATTTAAGTCTACAGGTCTCAGTTGAACTTAATACCAAACTCCAGATTTTTCCAAATAGCTACTATTTCAGATGGGATCTGCTGCTTTTTTGGCCCTCATTTGATAAAGACAAGTCTATGCTTGAAAATAAGATAGAGATGTTCAAAGCCCATAGTACTTGTTACATTCAAGTCTTCCTCTTTCATTGGAAGCAATTATAGTTTTATGTAGAATGCATATAATACGATTTAAGTCTATTCTTGAAAATAAAATAGAGATGTTCAAAGCCCATAGAACTTGTTTCATTCAAGTCTTCCTCTTTCATTGGAAGCAATTATAGTTTTATGCAGAATGCATATAATACGTTTTAAAACTATGCTTGAAAATAAGATTGAGATGTTCAAAGCCCATAGTACTTGTGACATTCAAGTCTTCCTCTTTCATTGGAAGTAATTATAGTTTTATGTAGAATGCATATAATACGCATTCGTGGTGGTTAAAAATTATGAATTGAAGGATTAACTAAATATTGATGTTTCAAACCACTTTTGCTTGAAACAGCTATGCTACGAGAAAAACACGAAAATTGTTTGGAGTCACAATACCTTCAAGTCTGTTTGGAATTCATCCTCCTCTTTATTAGGACGCTGCAGGTGAGCCAGTGGTGCTATCCCAGCAATGTGCCACTTCCTTACAAAGGTTACAAGCGATGATTGAACAGACAGATCTCTTTCTTGCTTGCTTGAGCAATTAGTTATGTTGTTACATCACTCTGTAAAATCCGAATTCTTTATCTACAACACTGAAAATCTGAATTTTTTATCTACCGAAACACATCACAGAAACCTAAAATCTACCATATGTTGTTAATACTATTAACATTGAATTTCTTAACAGTGACGAGGATTGGCAAGACAATGATGGGCCACTAAACACAATCTCGATGCTTTATCCCTGCTATCCTGAGCCCCATTCCATGTCCAGAATTTAAGATGGTCACTCGTTGCAACCAGGTGTTTGGTAGGAATAACTTGTTTCAAGCTTTGAGAAAGACCTAATTACGATTTCTAATTTGTGAGATTGACAGGTATTATATAATTGTGGAAGCTGATCACATTCTTTTCGTTATCGACCGAGAAAGGGCAGGGGTACAATTCGATATATTGTACGATAGCACTTTTCAAAAATGTCGAAAGCAGACCGAGTCACGAGTGCTGTTCCTTCTGTTCATCAAACAATGGATCATATATGCACTAACGTGGAGAACTGTATGTGCCACTTATCTATATTTGATCAAAGAAGCAGTGAAATCTAGTCATCTTGTATTTCAAAGAAGATTGAAGTTCATGGCTTGCGATGGGAAGTATTGTTTGAAATACTCTTGTGGCATATCTTGCGACATGGGTGGCCCTGCAATTTTTTTTTGGTTGTTTCAACAAAAAATTACTACATGGTTAGGGTTGCAATTTTGTTGGTTGTTTCAACAAGAAAAATTACTACATGGTTCGGCTATTTTAAATATAGGTATGTAAATAAAACTTCAAGTTGAAATAACTTGTTTATGGTTCAGGTTATTTTAAATATTTGTATGTAAGTAAAGTTTGACAATTTGAACTAACTTGTTAGGACTTATAAAGGGTAGATATTTTCTCTTGCTAGATCTTTTTAAGTTTTAGGTCTCAAAGTAGATGTTTTCTCTTGTTAGACCTTTTTAAGTTTTAATTCTCAAATTAATTTTTGTTTTTTCTCCTTATACATGAGAAGGATGAAGTTTTAGTGGAACAAAAGTAAGTCTTGAAACAAAAAAAATGACTTTAATCTAAACGCTATTTTTGTTAGTACAAATATATAAATCAAATAACGAGTATATGTTGGTAGACATCAATTCATGATAAACATCAAAGACTTACTTTATAATAGATGTTACGTTGTTAGTAATAAGAAAAATCATAAATATAACTAAATTATAATTTTAAGTTTAGTTTTTTTTGGGTTTGTTCCCATGGGAATTGAAACTTGGAATCTTTGTTACATAGTACTTCATAACATTGCAAATTGATTGTTACAAATTAACTATTATCATAAAAATAATTAATATATAAGTTAAACATACATACATTTAGATACTTCATAACATTGCCAATTGAGTTGCTTCAAATTATTGTTATTATCAAAAAATTAATATACAAGTTAAACATATATATATTTAGAGAAACATGGAACAAAATTCTTATCCATGGATATTTGCCTCTACTTTATCACGAAGATTTTTAAAACTTTGTTCGAATGCTATGGACCATTACTATGGCTTATCAATACCTCATACCCAAAAAACAATAACTCATTTCACATGAGACTTGTTCATATGTCATTTTTTAATTATTAAATTAATTAAAAGAGTGAAAAAGGCATAAGTACTTTTGATTTCTATGTGATTCACAGACTTTAGAGATTCCCTAGAAATTGGTGACCGCTACGTCCACGAAATTTCCCTAGAGATTGGTGACCGCTACATCCACGAAATTTCCCTAGAGATTGGTGACCGCTTCCCTAGAGATTGGTGACCCCTACGTTCACGGAATATTTGTACTAGGCAAATCCACTTGAAGAGAGGCTTAACCATGGGGCCTAACCTCAAGAATGTTTTGAGAATTGAACCCATGACCTCTCAATTAGGCAAATCCACCTAAAAGGAAGCTTAACCATGGAACCTAACCCCAAGAATGTTGAACCCATGACCTCTCAATAACAAAGATGATTTAACGAAGGGGATTCGACCAATTGCGCTAATCCTCGAGGTTTGAGTTTCAACCTTTGATTTATGTATACTATTAAGAATATTCTAGAATATTCCATAAAAGTTAAATCCCTACCATCTACTTTATAAGTTTTGATAATTAAATTAATAATTTAAAAGTTTTATTTCAAAATAGACATATCTATAAGCATAACAAAAGGATTAATATTTATATTTCTATTGTTGAAGCCAAATAGTAAGATCATGTATCATAACCATCCTCTCACACATAAAACCAAATACTTCTCCCTTGTAATTTACATTAATTTAATATGCTGAGATTTTTTAAATTTTATTATTCTCCTTTTGTAAATATCAAAATATTATTAAGGTTGGGTTTTTTTTTTCAACTAATGTACGTTTTTTTGAAATTATTTCAAAATAGTTAAAATAATGTAAAAGGATATGATATATAAATTAATATATACAATGGAATAGTGTTTAATTTTAATATTAATACATAAATTTTTAAAATTAAATAATATTAGTTTGAAGTTATAATAAAAAAATTGTTATATAATGTTTTCTGAGAATTATTTATAATAGATAATTAAGAATTTGTTTTATATAGATAGATAGGATAGATAGATAGAAAGAATTGTATCTTAATTTTTTTTGGTTACTTAATAGACATGGAGTTAAGATAAAATTAAAAGGAGATTATGTCAAGCAAAATAACTTTCTTATATGTTTATTAAAGAGTGACTATTGTTAAGCTTAAGGTCGTCGTCTCTATTCATAGTGTTATTTATTTTCTCGATTTCAATTGCTTCTTTTATTTTTCTTTTAAGATAGTTGTCTTCTTTTTGGATTATTTTGGAATTCTCTATACAAATATGGTGACAAAAAATAAGCATATTCTGCAAGAGTTGATTTTGACATCCTCTCCCTTGCAATATCTGCAACATGTTCTTTTAGTCTGGTGAGTATGGATCTACCTGTCTCACCTATGCATTCTCTACCACAGGAACAAGGTATCATGTACATTCCTTTTTGAATTCTGGGATCTACATAGTCTTTAAAATAATCCATATTTATTCTTATGGAGTTAGGAGGAGTGAAAGGAACTATAATGTCATGTTTTTTTTTTAAATCCCTTCTATCTTGTTTGTAGTGTCTTTGATATAAGGCAAGGTGATCTTGGGTATGTCCACAAGATTCTTTCTATATTTCTTATTGACAGCTTGTTGGATGGCTTTGTTTATAGTGCTACGATGGTATCCATTTCTTACAAATACATTATGCAGATGGGACAATTCTTGATTAATATGTTCTGGGTGAGATATCTTGGCAACTATGGTTGCTAGGGTTTTAATGATACCTATTTTTTGTCTTAGGTGGTGATGGGGATTCGCATGCAGGTATATGTTTGTATGTGTTTCTTTTCTATGAACTTGGAACCCTAATTTGTCATTTTTCTTGTGAGAAAAATGTCTAAGAAAGGTAATTGGTTGTTTTTCTCAATTTCAATAGTGAACTTGATGTGATCCAAGAAGCTGTTGATATGAGTGAGAAATCCTTCTGATTCATCCCTTCCATGCTTCCATTTTGAAAATATGTCATCTGCAAATATTTTCCATTCATCAAGAATCAAAGGAAAAGAGCTAAGTGCTCTTCCCTCGAAATGATCCATGTAGATGTTGGTTATGATAGGCGATAATGGAGATCCCATTACCACAGTATGGGTTTGCTCGTAAATTTTGCCTTTGTAGCTGAAGTAATTTTATTTGATACATAATATTATTAGGTCCACTATCTCTGTATCTATTATGGATTTCATCACATCATTAGCTTCATCGACTAGTATTTTGGTGAAAAGAGATATGATGTCAAAACTGACGAGGATGTCCTCATTGTTGATTTCCAATTTTTTTATCGATTGAATGAAGGAAGTCAAGTCTTTTGATGAATGAGGAGGTTGTACCTGATAGAGGTTGAATCTTGTTTGTCAAGTATTTGGTAAAAAGGTATGTAGGAGATCCTATAGTATAGACTATCAATTTAAGTGGTATGCCCTCTTTATGTATTTTTGGAGATCCATATATCCTAGGGATGATCGAGCTACTTGGAGTGATTTTTGTGTTTGTACCTTCATCATGAGATGAATTTTTAATCTTATCTATTACTTCACGAAGGATCCTATTGCTCGGGTCTTTTTCAATAAGTCTGTAACAACCACTTGAATTCAGGTGCTCTTCCATCTTTGTATCACATTCAATTTTATACATAACTATAGTCACATTGACTTTATCCAATTTCAAAACCACAATGTTTTTATTGTTTCTGAGATTTTTTAATGCTAACACTTCTTCTTTAGATATATTGCTTACCTGTTGTTTGGCTTTTCCAATAATTATCGCTACATCGTTTCTTATTTCCTCTATTGTTGATTCATTTATGCTTTTAATGGTGACTTTAATATTGTTGATGATTTCATCCACGCAGAGCCTTGATGGAGATATGGAAAAGTTTAAATCCTTTTCTAAGATTTGATGAGTTGGAATGTCTAGATGTTCATGCAAGATGTTGATAACAGTTGAGCGTACTTCCCTGTTATAGAGAGGCTCCTTATTTAGATTTACTAGAGAAGAATCGATATTGGCCAACATCATTCTTTTTATTTTATCGATTTTTCTTTTCAGATCCTTATCCAACCATCTTTCAGCTTTTATGTGAGACTTTGCGTCCAAACCGAACCAAAAATCGTACCTTAAGGATGCTGCCAGTTTGATGTGTAATTTTAGAATTTGTTATGAGATCTTCACCAGACAAGCTCTCATTGATTTGATATCGTTTTTAATGAGGGCGACATTGAGCTTATCGAAGACGATCAGATTACGACTATGATGAAGGGGATGTTTACATGCAACGAATTTTGGAGTGATGTTGTTATCTCTGCATTGTTTCAAGAATTGTCCCATCTTCATAACATATTTGTAAGAAATGGATACCAAAGTAGCACTATAAACAAAGCCATCCAACAAGATGTCAATAATAAATATAGAAATAATCATGTGGACATACCCAAGATCAACTTGCCTTATATCAAAGGCACTACATATAGGATAGTTGGGATTTTAAAAAAGCATGACATTACAGTGGCTTTCACTCCTCCAAATTCCATAAGAAGAGTTGTGGATTTTATTAAAGACTTTGTAGATCCCAAACTTCAAAAAGGAGTGTACATGATACCTTGTTCCTGAGGTAAATAATACATAGGTGAGACGGTAGATCCATACTCACTAGACTAAAAGAACACATTGCAGATATTGTAAGGGAGAGGACGTCAAAATCAACGCTTGGAGAACAGGCTTATTTTTCATCTCACCATATTTGTATAGAGAATTCCAAAAAAAAATCCAAAGAGAAGACAACTATCTTAAAAGAAAAATAAAAGAAACAATTGAAATCGAGAAAATAAATAACATTATGAATAGAGATGACGACCTTTAGCTTAACAACAAATGGAAACCAATTTTGAAAAAAGCTCACAATAATTCTGACAAGCCGACTTGTAATAATAAATCTTGATAAAAACTATTAAAATACTCATATGATTCATGGATAACTTCTCATTCGAGATTGTAACAACCTTGATGATGGACTCACATTGGTAGTCTGAAAAATAGGCTTTTAAAAAATTATCAGCAGGTATATTCCAGCATTTCATCTACTTTTCTTTTTTCTTTTTGGTTTTCTACAATGGGAAAAGTTTCAAGTATGTTCAATTAGGAATAAGAACTTTTCTTGAGTTAACGTAAGTATTGGTATTATTGGATAAGAACTTACCAACTTGTTATTATTCTATTTTGAATTCACTTGTCGGAAAGCCCCAAGACAAATAAGCCACCCAAAACTAATAATGGTGCCTTTATGGGCAACCCCTAAACAAGCTTAATCTCACAAGATCTCATGTCAAAATCAAATATGACTTATGATACGCAAACCACTCAACTATAATTAATTAATTAAAAATATTTTTAAGTGTTATTTCAAAAGTAAAAATTGTAAACATTCTATCCAATAATATCAAATAAAAATGAAGAGTTTAATTGATATTTTGGATAATATTCATAAAAATCCAGATAAAAAGACACTCTTTTAAGTTAAATATGAATCAGTATACAACCAATATAGATCCATCTTAACGACATATCTACCAAGCGCCAAGAGGAATCAAATCTCTTGATATGCAAACTTCTTTTAAAGTGCAAAACTTGAAAAGAGGTTTGCACCTCAAGTGATTTAATCCTACAAACTCCTTTAAGTTAAATATGAATTAGTATACAACCAATATAGATCCATCTTAACAACAGATCTACCAAGCACCAAGAGAGATCAAATCTCTTGATATGCAAACTTCTTTTAGAGTGCAAAACTTGAAAAAAGGTTTGCACCTCAAGAGATTTAATCCCTCTCGGGGTTTAATATATATGTGGTTAAAATGGATCTATATTGGTTCTATATATACATATAACATGTGTATTTTTTCATTGTTTAAATTGCATTTTTTGAATGCATAAAAGAATACAATGCCTTGAAATTCCCCTTAGGTGCTTGGATTGTGTAGACTACACCACTTAGATTTTCAATTTCACTTAGGTGCTTGGATTTTGTGTAGACTACACCACTTGGATTGTGTAGACTACACCACTTAGATTATCTATCTAAAGTTGACATAAATTTATGTTATTTAACATACACATGACAATGTTTTATCAATGGCTAAAAGAGTGAAAGTGACATACTTTTACCACGTCTCATTTATACTTAGTTGTATTAAAAACGAATGCGAGCACAATGAGAGTGGAATTATTTTTTTTTATCATGCTTTTAATTAAACTAACTAAATACATATATTCATTTATGTTTTTGTGAATTAAGATTAGTATTGCCTCATCAAAACATAATAGCAGAGTATAACATCTAGATAAACATAGCTCACACATAATACTTTGTAGCTGATTTCAATTTGCCCAATGGGAAACCAAATAATTGTAACCCCCTACGATATCAAAAGGCTATCCAAAATATAGATGTCTTCAACAAACCAAACCTATTTGCTACCATAGTACATAACAAAATTTGTTATATATCATCACAAACATTTAAGAGTCAGAGGAAGTGATAGGTGCAAGATCTTTGGCATTGGACCTTGGAGGCATTAGGAAATCAACATCATATTGGAAATAACTTTCTAAGTGAGTAATCTTATCCTCCAGGCTTTCCAAGTTGACCTGTTAATTCCTCTGACCACACTTTATGCCATGCAGTGCACCAAAGATGTCATATCTTTCTTCATGTTTGTATTTTAAGACCCTGCCTGGGAGGGTCTTCATCTGCCAATGTAAAGAGATGGAATTTAGATATTACTTCCTTATACCCCTGGTATGACCAGGGCCAGGAACCCATTGTGAAACTTCTTCCTGGATTTCTAAGTTTGCAAACACTTGTTAGTCTCCAAGCATTTCGAGATGGTGAATTTCATTTCTGGATTTAGGAGGAACACCAGAGTGAAAAAAATATTAGCAATTTCATGTTCTTACTACTGGGCATGATTGCAGCCTTACGGACTGCGACCTATGCCTTTGTGGTGGCTTCTCATACATTGTTGAGGCAGTTTGACCGAATCAAAGAGATTTCCAGGATTTGGACGGGATGTATCAAGAATAGGAATCAAGCAGCTTGCAGAGATAGGGACAAGCCAGGAAACACATGGCTGAATACCATAATTCAAAATCCAACATAGGGTACATTAATTTAAAATCTTGGAAAATTAGGATAGAATACCAAAATACAAACGACAACACAATGCATAAGATTTCAATAACAAATTGTCACGAGATGAAACATTTTCATGGAAACAAATCAAGTTGTTGTCCCTCGGTCGTCGACCATGCATCCATAAACTAGTTCCAGCTATACTACCAAGTTTACAAGAACTAAATAAATTAATGCAAGAAGGGTTCATACTACAGACTAAAGAGTCTAGAGTTACCCCTTATTAGAAGTTTGCCCACATGCAACAAATGGAGAGCTAAAAGGAGTGATGAGGTACCAACACCACATTCCAAGAAGTATTTTCTACCCTGTGAATTGCCTTACCTAGATCACCAACTTGCCATTTTAACTTGCCGATCTTCACTTGTGGCAAGTAACCAACCAACAGTCTTTGCTTACCCATATTGACAAAATTCACCATAGATTTGGGTAGCCACACAGACAAAGCTGCTCTGGAATGGGTAAGAGCTAAGGTTTATATAACAATTACCTATTTAGTAAGAATTGGAGCCTCCATGCCTTTGGAACCCCAAAAATATCCCACCTACGACGGTGGTGTGGACAACTTCCTGGTTAAAACACTCAGCAACCTAAGACTGAAACAATTAAATAACCAAATCTTCATCTAGGAATCCAGTGTTCCTTCAAATCCTCCAATGATTCTCCTGGTAGCATTTATGGGGCCAATGTCATCTGCAAGATATGTTCTGTAACAGACAAGCATGGAATGCAATACAGACATGACTTCAGCTTCAGTACAGTTATCTATATTCCATGAATATGTGGAATTGGCAGACCAGTCTTTATGATATTCAGATTTCATTAAATCACGACGGTCTGGGGCAGTATTCCAAGTAGTATCCCAACGGGATCTAGAGGAGGTGGCATTGACTTGAGTTTCAATGCTTTCTTCTGGAATTGAGATACCAAACTGTTCTTTATCCTGAACAGAAAAATTATTGATACAAGCTTCTAATTCATCAAATTCTGGAACAGAATCAATTTTATGCAGGCTTGTATCTATATCACTTTCTTCTTCTTTTTCTCTATATGCAGAGGAATCCCCAATAGGAAGCTATGGCTTTTAGGAGTTTCATCAGTCTCTTTGGATTTTGCTGAAGTAGAGATTGGACTGAAGAAGCTGGGATTTGCAAATAGAGAGTATGGGTGAGTAGAGGTAGGTGGTGGAAAGTTGATAGAACTGGGAGCTTTTATGAGACTTTCCACTGAGGAAGTGAGAGAGTATGGGACAGTAGCTTTTGGTTCTGAAAACAGAGTTGCTGATTTGTAGGCATCTGTGTTTGGTTTCCTTTTCAAAGAATCAACTCCTCTTGATACTTCCCACACTTGTTTATTTACTATGTCAAGGCTATTGGAGACCTTGACAATCTCTTTTCCATGAGCAATGGCTGCATCATGGATTTTCTTCTCTATTGCTAGAGAGAGCTTATCCAAACTTTGAACAATAGTTTGGTCATTTTCTACCAGAGTTTTTACACTGTCATTCAGGAAAACAGTGTTGTAATCTTGCTTCTGCAAGACTCGACCAATGAGCTTTAATTCAGAGCATGCAGATTCTAAAGAATCGAAGCTGGTTTTCAAATGTTTTTCAAGACTAGACAAAGCCATATTTGTCCAATTTGTAGCAGCTATGGAATCTTTAGCTGCTAAAGAAGGTTCATCAGGATGAGAAGGGAGGACTCTGTACATTTTCCCATCCTGACTCCTGATAACAAAATTCTTCCAAGGAGGGAATTCTGTATCAGTCTCAAAAATTTAACCATCAAGAAGTTCCCATTTGTGCTTATTAGGAGTTCCAGATCGAATCATATTTACATGAAATTGGGAACAAATTTTTCTAACTAATTCTTCTCCTTGTTGCCTGACTGCAATCAAAGATCTTGGGATATTTGGTTTAGCCAACATATTTTGGATCTTTGATTCAAAAACAGGAGATTTTAGAGGAGGAGGAATGACTACAGGATTTTCATTCATCTTTTCTTCTACAAATTTTTCAGAATCTTTAATCCGTTTCTGCTTGCCCTGATTCCTGAATTTCTTCATCAAAGATTCTTCTATTATATTTGCAGAAGGATAATACCATTCATAGAATGATATCCACAGATTGTTTGCTCTCATCCATTCCTTCCAATTATCTACATTTTGCTTATTGAAAGCAGGTCTGTCATTTTTTCCTAAAAGTGTGACTTCTTGAATATACAGATGTTCTTTCTCATGTGTGAACATATCCCAATTAAACATTTTCTTTTTCCATGAATCTTCTGGATCATAGGGGCCAATACCTTTAAAGATCTTTAGAAAAGCTATGATCTCTGAATCAGAAGGAATTTCAACATGCTTTGGGATTTTATCAATTGGATTTCGCCTATAAGAAGGAATGGGCAAATCATTAACATAACCAAGACCTATGGTAGAAGAACTAGAAATAGACTGTACAAGTAGTTCTTCTTGAGGATTAAAAAATATAACACGCTTATAACTTTCTTCAGATGAATCAGATGAAGGAGTAAACTTTATCATATTGATTCTTTTGGAGGAATCACCATATGGTGTAGGCGGGTCTGAAGAAAATTGGCAGAAGGTTTTTGAACAGTGAGGGTGGTCACAAACTGAACTAAAAACAGAACTTTCTGATGGCTAGGTAAACAAATTTTTCAATGACTCAAAGACAGCAGGATAAATTACAATCTGTTGCTAGGGCTGAGACTGTACTGGGTGTAATTGATTATTTTCAGTAGTAGGAATTGTGGAGATAGACAGTCTACTACTTTCTGCTGTATGATCCCTAGGAAATCTAGTAATTACTCGATCATCAATTTCTGTAATTATTGATTGTGCAGCAGCAATAGGTCTTCTGACTGGTTTTGCCCAATTGGTTATCCAATCATTAGGAGGGCAAAGATCATTCCGAGAGATAGGAACCGGTGCTACTGGGTTACAAGAAGAGTCATATTGAATCAAAGTTACAGTGCCATCAAGAGGAGAATGCAAACCAGCAGGAATTGTGGTGTTATAAAATCTAACACAAGTAATGAAGAAAATGGTCATATTTTTGGATTTTGATCTGAAATGCTCGTAGCCTTTTGTATGTACACCTAAGGTTAAACATTTCAGGATATGAGGATCTGACAAAGAAACAGAAAAATCAGGATATACATCGTATTGTACAGGGCCATCTGATAGGCTGGTTTCTATTCCACCTATGAGAGCTTTGGAGAACACAGTCCATCGATTATCAAGGAGGGCTGAAAAAACATAGGCTCTTTGTCCTTTTCTGTGTAAAGCATTTAGCCCAACTCTTACCATCCCCAGATGGACGTACTGGTATCCACTTTTCAAAGTAGCTTTAATCTGTCGCTCTTCTAAGAGAGGAACAGTCATCATAAGATTAAGATTTAAATCGGTTTGAACTGCCTTTTCACGGATTTTTATTTGACTTAAGGCCCTAAAGTGAAATGGAGAGAGGCCTCTATATACTTCTGCTGGGGAAATGGGAGGTAATTTCCAGTTTACAGTAGGATTTAATTCTTCTTGTTCAATAGAAGCACTATTTCCCGAAGAGGATTCAACATGACATATAGTTTCTAATCCAGATCTTAATTCATCTTCATTCTGAACATCTTGAAAGTGTTTCGATCCAAACATTCCTTTTGAACTAGATGGAGCATCCATTTTAGAATAGAGAGAAGATACTTTAGGAGAATACCCGGAAAAATCTTGCTTATGGAGATCAAGAAGTTTTGCGGCTTCCTGTTGTAGGAGAAATTGCGGCTTCCTTGACTCGAATTCTACGCCAGACGTCTTCAACACCCTTCAAACGCCAACTGTGGCAACCACGGGCTATAAATGCTATTCCTGGCCTCAACAAATTCGCGATCCACTCAAACAATATCTCACAGACAACATCCACTCAAAGAAATACTTGGCTCTGATACCATTAAACAGGACCTTTCACAGATATCAAATATGTGGAATAAAGAGTAAAGATATCACAAGGTAGAGTGGAGAAATATATAAATTTTATTATAAGATGGATGCCCAAGATATATATACGAACACAGGTTACAGATGGAGACACAGATTACATAAGATCTTCTTCCTCAGATCGACTGTTGTGGCATTTAGTAGATATAAGTTTGCAAAATGCATAACTGATCTACAGGCTACCTGGCCGACGAGCAGACTGAGTCTCAAAGATAAAACACATTGACTCTCTAATAGATTCGGCTACTTTAGGTTCACACCAGCGTCAAGCACTGATGCGCAGGCTTCTCAAATCTCCTAATGACTTGAGCGTTTCTCGTGTTGCAATTAGATCAGACTGATAGTCCGTAGACGCAGAGCAGGAGAACTCTCGACTCAGACTCTAGACTGGACTCGAACTAATGAGTCTTACTCTAAGGCTTCTTCCATTTAGACTGAGAGCCGAAGCCTTAACGCATGATAGCTCTTGCCATAATTAAATGAGTTATGGTCACTCAGATTCTTGTGCATGTAAGGGGCTTGCCATGCCACCCCTTTCATTAATTTCATGCTCAATAGTGGGCTGGCAGGCTCGCCACCCCCCCAACCACCTTATTCACCTCATTTTCCACTACAATTGGGAAATATATTCATTTATGTTTTTATTAGAGTTGACATTGTTTTTTTACTTGAAATATATTTTATTTTATTTTTTAAAAGGGACACGTGTCAACTCAAGGTTAGATGGATGAAATCACACATCACTCTCATATTGTGCTATAAAATGCACCTCTTAGTGCAATTAAAAAATAATAAAAACTAACTAAATTATAACTTTATTTTAAATTAGTTATTACTATTATTAATTATAAAATTAAATTAAAAAAAAATCAATATATAAGTTAAACATATATACATTTAAAAAAGAATAGAACAAGATTCTAACCATAGAGATTTAGCCTCATTTTACTATGGAGATTCTTAATCTGCAAATAGAATTTGTTACAATACCATGGGTCAATACCGTGACTTATCAATGCCACATGCCCCAAAAACCACAACTCACTTCAAATAACACTTGCTCATTTGACATTTTCCCTAATTAATTAATTTAATTAAACGGGCAGAAAGGACAAAACTATTTTGGAGATAAATCTCAATCTTTGATTTTTGTATACTACTGTGAATATTCTTAATAGTATATACAAATCAAGGGTTGAGATTTATCCCCGAAATAGTTTTGTTTGTTTGTTTGTTTTTAATAAATGTCATATGAAGTGAGTTATGGTTCTATGGGCATATGATATTCATAAGCCATGGTATTATAACAAAGCTTATTTACATATTAAGAATCTCTATAACGAACAAAGTTCGTATACGCAATAGAATTCTCAGAATATATGGAATATAAAAGTATCCATAGTAGGATAATATATATATGTGTGGGTGTATGTGTGTGATTACAAAATGAGATATGAGATATGGTGATTGTTACAAATGAGAGTCTACTTATATATCTAAGTAGGTGCCCTTTCACAAACGGTCATGTCCTTAGAGACATGTCTCTTCATAACTAATTATTGTCATTATTTATAATTTATATTATCTTTATATATTTTATTCATAACATTGCCTTCCTCTTCAGAAAATTTTGTCCTCATCCAAAGTTTATGACTTGACAAATCTTGTCATATGTTTCTTTGTCTTTTAATCTTTTCATATCTTTCGGAGCTCTTCGAATTGTCATCTTTGTTGATACATGATGATACGATCCTCTGAGTGATAAACAAAATTGTTGCACTATGAAGGGATTTGACTATCCTAAATAAATCTTTTGTGGAATCTTTCGATTACTGGAAACTTGTGATGAATTGTTATCGTAATACTGGATTGTGAAAACTTCAGTATTCTTCAAAACATAAGTTTGTTGTTTATGATTTGAGTGATACAAATTCATAGATTGATTGAGATGCTTGTTCATGTGATTCAGATGTAGATAAGGAGTTCTTTTGGTTTAACTTTCCCTTATCATGTGCATGGTAATTTTATGATTTACTTCAGGTACTGATGTAGTTGAGTTGGTTACAAAATTTTCACTTGGAATTTTCATCATCTGAACTGCAACATCTAAGTGTGTTTTTTCTTCAACTAGCTTGTCTTCTTCTTGAGTTGAGATATTCATTGGATTCGTATATGTTCTTCTCTTCATCTTGAATTTATACATTTGAAGATTTTGATGCTTCCTTCTCCATAAGTTGTTGTGCCTTGTTTTCCAACGTCTTCTTGTCCTTCTTAAGCTTCTTGATTTGTGTTAGTAATTTTTCACTATGGTCTTTAAACCGAGAAACTTCTCCATTTTTGTCAGCAGTGATTTTGTCAATTTATCTTTGCTTCTTTTGTAGTACTTTTGTACCTTCTTGAAAAATTACTTTTAAAATATATTGTATGTCTTCTCATGTTACTGAATTTGGCTTCAATGTCACGTTTTGAAGTGTTATTATTTTATTCTTGTAGGAATATGTTAAAAAAATCTTCTTCGTATTTAGGATGAAGGACCCAAAATGATGTCAATATCGTCAAAAAATAAGGTTTTCATTGTGAATTGTGAGATAAAAGTATAATCCCCAATACTTAGCTGTAGATTGCTTATGTCGTATTGTTTACCACTTGTTTCAACATAATTCATTTCAATTATATTTGATTAATGAATCATTAATTGTTCAACACATTTAGTAGTAACATAATCTCTATCTTCAATAGGACTGATAGAGTTGAAGCAAGTATTCACAAAATATTTATATATATTACCATTATTGATGAAAATTGAATGATGATTACAATGGAGGGAGGCCTTTCCTTAAATACAACCTTGGCGCCCTCACATGAGGGGGCATGATCTTTTGATCGTGTCCTTTCCTAAATTTAACATAAATACATTTTAATTCATACATAACATTGTCTTCCTCTCGAAAAGATTAAAAGACAAAGAAAAAAATAATATACTTTGTCAAGTCATAAGCTTTGAGGACAAATCTTTATGAAGAGGAAGGGAATGTTATGAATAAAATATATAAAGATGATATAAATTTATAAATAATAATAATAATAAATAATGACAATAATTAATTAGGAAGAGGCATGTCTCTAAGTACATGATCGTTTGTGAAAGGGAACCTACCTAAGTATATAAGTAGGCCCTCATTTGTAACAACCAATTATTTTTTATCAATAATAATAATGATACATATAAATATTTTGTGAATACTTCTTCATCTGGTATTATAGCCAACGACTGCTACAACTTTGTTCATTGTTCTTTGCTATTGATGTTCCATCTGCTACATCCGTTCGTTGTGTATTTCCACCATTGCACTGCATGTGACTCCACTCTCCCCAACCAATAGTATGACTGTTGCCATATCCCTCTTGTTCTCCTACTCTTCAATGTTCTCCGTTGCATCAAACTGCACCCTTTTCCTGCCTTGACATCAACCTACAACACATTGTCCATCCACTGCATCACAAACTTTGTTCCAAGATGCACCCACCACCAAACGTTCCATTAACCATCGCAAATGTCCTTGTTCTATTCGTGTTCGCCTTCACGATCGCCACCTGACGTTCTTTCTTGCCTCGAATGTTAGTCCATGGTCAATGTTCCCCAACCCTTTGTTGGAGAAAAAGCCAAGGTGTGGGTTGAAGGCTTGGTATAGAGGTTGCAAGTTCTCACATACCAAGCAAGGCACAATTGTAACCTAAGTTGGGATATTTCAATGTAGTGAAGGATGCCCATGATAATGCAACATTGCAACAAGGAAGCAACAGAGTATACCTAAGTGTATAGGTAAGAATGTTTCTTGTTTTCCTTGTTTCCAAAACCATTTTTCCATAGAATGTCCTTTGAAGAAAGAGTTGGAAACCTTGGAAGGTGCCTTTACAACAAGTTTAGGAGAGTTTGCATAAGATGCCAAAAGCATGATTTGCAAGGTGAAGGTAAGCATGACCTTTGTTTTGTGAACGTAACAATGATTGGGTTGAAGTTGGCAGCCTTGGTAGACACTGTGCAACCCACCACATTATAAGTGAACGAACTATGAAAGGACTTCATGGCAATACTAATAGCAAAAATACCTTATTCAAAATGGTGTACTCAATAGTGAAGGAAGTGGCTGGAGTAGTTCGTTCCGCACCTTTGAAGGGGGGGAATGGTTTGGTGTTTGAGATTTGACGATGGTTCCATTGGAGGAGCATAGAGTCATTTTGGGAAAATACTTTATGAAACTTGCAAAAGCAATTCATATGTCATGTAAGAACTATTTTATATTCTTGGATGAGACCAAGACTTGTAGTGTGCCTATAATGACCAGGAAGTTAGGAAGGGTGCTGAGAATATCGCTATAAGGTTGATTGAGGTAGTCACAGAACCTATGAACATGCCTTGTATCATTGCATAGTAGTAAGAATATGGTTTCGAGAAGAAGAAGCTCGGGTGCTCAGGATAGTGTTGTCCAGACAAAGAAAAAGTTGGCAACATTGGAGACTTTGGTGGAGACAATCTTAGAAAAGACTACTCTATTGTGCACTTTGGGTGACCAAAAGCAAGATGTTAGGAGCAAGACGAAGCTTGCACCAACAATTGGGGAGGTTGTTGACAAAGGAACTCACCAAGGTGTGACCTATTGCACTAAGGATGATGCACTAGAGAAGGAAATCCATACGGATGCCAAGTTTTCATTGGAAAACGATCTAAGTATCTGAGTAGTGCACAAAAGCACTCACTCAACAAAACTCTTAGTTGCCAAAAACTAAATCGATGAAGGATATCGCTTGCTTGACTAAAGGGAGGGCAAGGAAGAATATGTGAATCTGATCCTTTGTTGGGCGTGCTTTGACATTGTGATGACCAACAAGTTGAGGGTACTATTGATGTTGTTTCAGATAAATTGTAAGGCTTAGAGGAAATGATCTTAGAGGTTTCTCAACCACCTATTCAAAAGAAAGGGTTGAGTAAGTCTACTAAGATGTGAGCCACGAAGAGACAACAAAAGGCAAAGGTGATCAAGGAACCTTTGGTGATTGTGAAATAACTGCATGAATCAGTAGACTTCAATGAGGGAGAAGAGGTGGATGTGGCATGGGAGTTCATAGGATGTTGTAAGGAAATTTGGAGTGAAGAATATCAGTTGCCACCAGATGTGTTGAAAGAACTTGCTAGCCACGGGTCTTAGAAAGCCAACCAAGTCCACAAGGAGTAGGACAATTCTGAGACAATCGCTAGATACCTGGGTGTAGGGCACAAGGATTTTAAGTGTGTTGAAGAAGTAGACAGAGGAAACTAGAACTACACCTACCACAACTCCCATTGGCTCCACCATTTGACGTTCTAGTTGGCTTCAGGCAGTTGTAGGTGAGGCCTTGTATACATAGTTGATATATTTTGTAGAAAAGAAAGGGTTGTCTTCCATAGAAGAGACACTTCAATCATTTTTTTTCCGATCAGTCGCTCCTTCCTCGTTGTAATCCCAAGGCCAAGAAGATTAAAGTAAAGGCTTATCAGACATAGTTCCTTTTTCTTTCCTACCCCCTTTTTATATTCTTTCTTGTGTTTGTCTACTCGCTCGTCCGTACCCCTTAAGTAAACGCTTATCGGACATAGTTCCTTTTTCTTTCCTACCCCTTTTATATATTCTTTCTTGTGTTCGTCTACTCACTCATTTGTACCCCTTCCGCCCCTAACCCCCCATATTAGGAGTTTAGGAGACCCCACCGACGAACTCATTGTTTCGGTGAAGAATGTGATCTCATTATCGAATGAGTAAATGGAAGAGAAAAAGGAAAAGTACCCCAACCAACCAATACGTAGGTGTATCTAGTAGTGGGTCCTCCCAAGGGCTTACAGGAAGGGCAGACCCTCCCCAGCTATAAGTGAAGTTCAGCTTGCATTAAGGTAATTCAATTCCCCTCCTCTGAATGGTCTGATACGGGTCTTACCTCCTTCCTTCCTCTAGTGGAAGGGGTCTCGCCCGGTAAGCAAGGAGATCGACCGACTTATGCAGTAGTTATCGGGAGCATATATATATATAATAGGGGTGATGAGATGAGCATATAATAGGGGCTTGATTGACTCTCTTGTTCTCGGATAAGTCTGGGTTGTGAAGAATTGGAGAGAATATCTATCTAATGAATATGTATAAAGATAGAGATATCATAGAATCACTTATTAATTCGGTAGCAAGGCCCCTACCCTATTATATACGAGCAAGGGGTCCGAAATTGACCCTAAACATCTTGCCTTGTGTTGGTTGAACCTTATCCCTAACATCCTGCTAGCCTGCCTAATATATGGGGGGCCTTCTAGCTCAGGCAAGGAAGATATACGATGGATGACACGCATGTTTGGGTGCATGCTCCACTCACAAGAGACTGTCAGGCCTGTGTTCCTTGCCTTCACTTAGGTCCCATGCCCTATGAAATAGGTGTTTGTGCACTATAATTAATAACCCTCGTGTTTCTCCACAATAATCTAGTTGGGGCCATCTCTTCGCAACTAGAATAAATACAAGCCTCCCTCCCTTCGTTCTTCAACTCTTCTGTTGTTTCACACGACTATAAAGAGTAACGCGTTGGTATGAGTTATTTGTGATTTTGGGGACATTCCATATATATATATATATTTATATTATATATATATATATATATATATATATATATATATATATTATATATATATATATATATTATATTATATAATATTATATTATATAATATATATATATATATAATATATTAAAAATAAATATAATATATATATATATATATATATATATATATAATACAATATATCATTTCATTATTTTAATTTAAAAAAAAAGAAAAAAGTAACGAATCGAGTTAAGCTGGATAAATATACATAACCACACACTCGATCAATGTCATCGATGCCAATGAGCGACTAGTAAAAAATTGACAAAACTTGAGAATGTGGTCAAAGGAAATCTCGAGGACAAGGATACAATAGGGAAAATAGAATCAACTCCAACAAAATTACAATGAACTAAAAAGGGAACAAACAACCCTTTCAATTAAGGTTGATCAAAATCATACATCAAAATAATGAAGCAACTCAACAACCAGATTCTTTAGATACATCAATCCCATCAGGATCACTGATCCATAAACTATCGTGGATATTCCACTGGATAGCTCGCCACAACAAATTTGATAATAATATATTAAAATTCTGAATTTCTACACTATTACAATTTTATCAAAACTTTATATCTATAAATTTAACTGTAATTAGTGCATGCATGTGAATGGAAATTATGCAGAAAAGTAGAGAACGAAAAAATAAGCTCACACACACACAAAATACACAAGATATGCTCTGGGAAACCCTTTCAAGAGAAAACCCAGCTAGAAGGTGAGGTTGCTTCGCTCTCTTTCTTTGTCTAGAAAATAAGGCTACAGGTACAAAGAAGTAATGCTTGTGGGCTATGGGATGCTATTGTGCACAAATCCTCTCTACGTGTTATACCTCCTATCTCTCCTTGCTATATTTTCTCAGATGTTGAACAAAATTCTTTCGAAAGAATGGAATGTCTCTTCCTCCTAGTGGCTCGGTTATAACATAGCCCGATAGCCTACTAGTGGTTAAGTTTGACTACATCAACTATTAACTAGAGTTACAATATAGACTTTTCTAAAGTCTTTGACATCAAAATAGCGTGGCTAGCCCCTTTTCCAAGAATAATGGGGGTTGATCTGACATCCTCCCGAACTATAGGTGTGAAAACAGGAAGGTCAACTTATGAGTGGCATAAATTTTACATACAGACTCCGATTGACGCACTTGTTGCATTGTTAAAAGTGTCTTTGTGTGCAAAAAAAAAAGTGCCACATAAAAGAGTGAAAGTTTTCTCCCAAAAAAACATCGTTTGATGCCTCAAAATGCTCCTGGAAGGTTTCATACCACGTTTTTCCAAACTGGGTCTCGCTAGTAAAAATGGTCCCGTGAGCTGATTCCTCCGCTTTTTCCACTCTGAATGCATCAAGATGGATGACAAACAATATAATGATCCAATCTAGATCACTCACCTTGTATTCATGAATCTCCACATGCATCTTCCATTCCTAATCCACAAAATAGTAACACAAATTTTAAAATATGCAGCTTTGATATCAATGTAACGAACAAAGTTCGTATATGCAACAAAATTATGAGAATATTTGGAATATAAAATTATCCATAGTGAAATATGTGTGTGTGTGTGTGTGTGTGATTACAAAATGAGACATGAGATATGGTGATTGTTACAAATGAGGGTTTGCTTATATACCTAGGTAGGTGCCCTTTCATAAATGGTCATGTCCTTAGAGACATGCCTCTTCATAACTAATTATTTTCATTATTTATAATTATATTATATAATTTACATTATCTTTATATATTTTATTCATAACAATCTTCATGATAAAGTGGGGGAAATCTCCATGTTTAAGAATCTTGTTTCATATTTTTTTAATGTATATTTGTTTAACTTATATATTAATTATTTGTATAATCAATAATAATAATAACAATAATAATAATTTAAAATGAAGTTATAATTTAGTTAGCTTTTATGATTTTTTTAGCATCGTGAGATATATTATGAAGTGTTTTTATGCTTATTATGAATTAATGTATATCGATGTTTACTAGCTATTTAATATATGACTACACTAGTTGATAATTAAATTAAATTTTTAGAAGCCTTATTTCAAAATAAGCACGCCTATCGACATAAATATATATTTTTAATAAACATTCAAATTAAAAAATTATATAACATCACAACTCTTACCAACAAATATATTTATCATATCAAAAAGCATTCACACAAAAACTAAAAATTGGTGAGAGAGATTGTGAAGGCAGCATTGGACTTTTGATATCTTGATCAATTCTATGTAGCGTTCGCTTATACTAGATTTGGAAAACCCTCTAAGCCTGTTAGGAGCTTCTCGAATGAAATAACTTTTCTTCTCTATGCCCTTTATTAGTAAACAATAATTGGACCTTGCAATGCCTCTAAGCCTCGAGCCTATGATCTCATGGAGTAGAGAAAGTGACCAACTAGAATGACCTTAGTAATCTAGCTTCTATGGAGGCAATGAGGTTATTGTCAAAATCTTGGAGGAGGAAGATCTTGCTTGGTACTCGAGGGTTATTGAGCCCATGGTGGAAATTTTGACCCACCAACAAAACCTAATCCCAAGAGGGAGAATGTTGGAGGTACTACGTTGCAACAAACAATGTTAAAGGTTGAGTCAGTGCCAACAATCACTGGCCAAACCTAAGGAAGCAAAGGCGGAACCTAATGCTGAGATAATCAAACTCATTAAATCCCTTGCATATGGCACCTCATTGGTTGTTGTTTTCCCTACATCATTACCATACTCTCATGGTGTCACACTTGCCTCGAACTCACATGTAGATTTGGCCATATCTCATCGAGGTTCCATGGTTGCAACATTGTCGCTCAAGGCTAATATGAAGGGGCTAACCCTAGGATTGAGATATACCATGGAATCCATCTCACCCTTCACCTTTTCAGGTTCATTGAATCCGTCTCAATCAAGATTTGAGGTCAGTACCCTAGGTTTTGTGCACTTTACAGTCTTTATGAGGCTAATCTCAGGGGGGGTCTTTTGTATGCAGGTTAAATCCATAGATCTTATCTCTTCAATTGCAGCCATAATTCAGGATCATATGGGAATCCCCTCTAGCTATATTTGACTCCTACATGAAGGTAAACAACTTCAAGATCTGAAACCCCTTAGTGAGTATGACATAGCCAAGGAGGCATCAATTTATATGAGCCCAAGATTAAGAGGTGGGGCTAAAGGTTGGGGTGCATCCTCCTCCTCCCAACCGAAATCCTCTAAGGATGCCCTAAATCTTGGACTTTCACTATTGAATCCCAAAGATTTTTTAGGGCCAACTTTCATTGTAGGTCAAGTAGTAAACACTCCATCTCATGAACTGGATGATCTTGTTACCAACTTTACTTCTGTAGATTATGAACAAGAGTTTATTATTTGTCGTTTCAATGGATTTTGGTCATCAACATTTAATCTTTGGGAATGTGTGCATCAAAACTAGACCCTGAATACAAAGTTTTATTTTTTTCCAACATGATTCTTTATGATAATCTTCAAAAATTTAGAGAACCAACAAAAGGTTTTTGATCAAGACCCTAGTTTTGGGGTTTTTCTCGGATCTTATTTCAACCATGGTTTCTTGATTTTTAATCCTCTTTCCATGATGACTATAGCCACCCAGATCTGGGTAGGGATTCCCAACATGCCCATCGATTTGATAATACTAGACATCCTAGCTGATGTGGGAAACCTACTGTGTCACTTCATCAAAACAGACACTGAGAGGTTTATGAAAGGAATTGCCACATTCGCCTACATATGTGTTGAAGTAGACCTCAGCAAAGTGTTGCCTAATAAAATCCTTCTCAAGTGAAGGGGCATGGTTTATTCGCAACTAGTGAACTATGAAAACATTGCTTTCCATTGCAGGAATTGTCAAAAACTTTATCATCTTCGGAATTCATGCATTTTTCCTCAAGGGCCCCATGCCCACCTGAATGCTAAGGATCGTGGATAGCAAGATTCAAAGGTTATAAAAGGATCCACTAATACTTTGGCTCCCAAGTAGGATAGCATACAACAACAAAAGACACCTATTGCCAAATCAACTCCTTCAAATTCAACTCAGCCATAGGTAGAGCAAACTCATCCCTCTACTGAAGAGACCCATCCTTTGACTGAAAAGGAAAGAGACTTAGCCATAATTTTGGCTTCGTCAATGATTGGGAACAAATGTACCCATGAACTAGATCACTTGGGTAGTGATAAGGAAACAACAAATACTGCAAAACCTTAGACAATGGAATTGTCTCCAAGAAATGTTGGCATTATACCCTCCACATTTGTTCTTGAGAACTTTTCGAAATGGATTGATGTTTTTAATAGAAAACGAAAAAAAGAATCTAAGACGAGGACAAAAGTAAATTTAGTGTCTTGTATTGTGTTGGATGAAATGATGTAATTTTCTATTTTGGGGTAATACAAATTAACTTAAAAAAAGAAGAAGTAAAACACAAAATAAATAAATTATTATGTAATAATAATATATATATATATATATTCTAATAATAAGAAACAAAAAGAACGATAATAAACCATGCATATATTTACATTGAAGGTGTTCTTCTACCAGGTTGGGTTGGGCAAACACTATTTAGTCGACCAATACCAGTGCCCCATTTTCGTCATCCTCACTCCAGTAAAAAAATAACACGTGGATTCATTTTTTTGAACACGTCTCCCTTCTGTGATGCCCTCTTCCTCACCTCCTTCCCTTCTTGTCCATCTTCCAGCACCATTATTGCCCTCACAGCTCTGCCAAGTGATCGCCAAGGAGAATGATATGTTGGGTGGAGGAGCTAATGTAGGGCAGAACATGGGCCTCCAAAACCTAGGAAACCTCTTCTATCACTACTATTTCTTCTCGTAATGCCTGGAGAATGTCATAATTTTTAGTAGCCCCAGTGGTTGTCATTCCTATAACCTTTGCTTCTCTTAAAATTTTGAGGTTGATCATATGATCATGTTGAAGCAACCCATTACATACTTGTTTGTATCTCTCAGATAGATGATGCAGTTCCTCCTCAACCTTTTCTTTGGCTTTATCCTGGGAACTAAGTATGCCGTCCAGAGATGTATCCGCCGAAGAATATTCATTCAACACTCTTTGCTTCCCTTTCAACCATACACCTTCTGTCGAAGAATCCTCGCAATGGTTAAGCTAACATAGGTTTTCTCAGTGCCAGGAGGGACCTAAATAATAGCCAGCCTATTTGTCAGGCACAACTTCACGACTTCCATATGGATTTCATCTAAGGTGGAATTCCACTGTGGCCATTTCTACAAGATGTGGATTGTGCTTGTGCCCAAATAATTTTAGATCCTTGGAAATGTACATTCTAAGTTATATGCATACTTGAATTGACTTTTATTCAGATAACTTGGCTTTGTAGGTTGGGGTTCTAATCATAGAAAGTGCTCCCAAAAAAAAAGGTCTTTCATTTATGGTCGTTGAAGACATTCCAAAACATGGACATAGGCTTCATAGTATGCATTTGACTGGATCATTTCATAGGTTATATTCTTTTCCAAAATCGCAAACTTACCTTCATTGCTGGGGATCATCTTCAAAGCAATGCTTCCCCTTTGAAAGATATTGTTTTCTGCATCCTTGAAAATTCCCCATACATAGTTCTAAAATCCATCAGAGGAAATGCACAATAGTGAGCCAAATAGGATTTGTCTCGATGAGCTTGAATTTTTTGCCTCCTACTTTGTTGTTTTCAAAAGGATGCAATGCTCCAACCCTAAATCCCCACATTCAATTCCAATAAATTTTACATTCTTGTATCTACAAATATTATGTGGAACAATGTTCTTCCAGAAACCTTGAATATCACCTCTGAGTGAGGCAAAGCAGTCCTCACGGACCAAACGAAAGTGCGTGGAAAAGTACTCGTCAACACTGTTATAAGTCTGGCATGCTCTGTTGATAGGAAATGGTTCCGGGCTCTAAGAAGATATTTCATCTTCAATTGGTAAAATTGGTAAACTCCCCACATATGTCGATCCTTGTGCATAACCAATCAGTGATGAGTGCATAACCAATAAGTGATTTAAATTTCATTCGTACGTGTCTTCTACAATATAAAACAAAATTATCATAAAGTAAAACTCAAAAATAATATCTCATCACATTTTATATATATAGAAAGAAATATGGGGGAAATATGTATCCATTTTCATATGGAACTCTGTTGATGAACCATCGACCTCCCCAAATCCAAAGACCAGAAGAGTCCAGTAATACAGGTTGACCATTGATCCAAAGTTGCAAGACATTAATAATTGTGCACATATATCAAATGGTCTATACACAGTGAATTTGACACTAAAAACATAAAAGCCATGTCATTGTATTTTTGGGTAGGAAATTTACTATGGAATGCAAGAGTATTAGTTTTGTTGGAGTAACTCAAACTTGTGATTCGATAAATCAATTAATGGTATCATTGCTAAAGAGAACATATAGAGAGATGGGTTATGCAGGAAGACTGGAGATTTACTGGAAATGACAATGAGGAGGATGAGCCTTGGCCTGAGCACTTGAGGGATAAATATCAGATGTTGAGCATATTGTATTCGGTGTCCAAAATAGAGATCCGACATATAAATTGAACCAATGTTCCTATATTCATTTTGAGTAATAACCTCATAATTTAATACATTTAATGAATTATAGTAAAAATCGATGTTCTATTTTCTTGGATGGACTCTTGACAAGTCCTCATGTCCATCTTCTCTTTTGAGACACACAATAATCTATCAGAGACCCACAATAATTCCATTATCCTTTTCAATGATAAAGAGTTGATTGTCGGCTTCAAACCCAAGTTTGCACTTTACTAACAACCTATAGTAAAGTTCCCAGAGGAGACTAGTGGAGCATAAAGAATGTAGTGGGAGAAACTTTCCAAAACTGAAGACAGTAGAAAGAGAAATAAGCTTAGCGCAAAGACAGGCTTATGATTTTCCAACTTCCAAACTACATAGAAAAAGTTCAAATTGACCACATGGTTGACAATGCATATGACTAAAACCACATACCTATTCCAAGTTGAGGCTTCTTCCAACGGAGAGGGCATAAATCCCCTATGAGCACCCACATAAACATATATGGCAATCACATAACACTATGTTCTTCAAAACTTGAAAGAAGTCATGGGGAGAGGCTTAATGGATTCCATGAAAACATTAAAATCAATTGCGCTAGGTATACCACAAGAAGAAAGCAAGCCTCACAATTGCATAAAGCATGAAAATCAGTGTCTTCATTGATGAACTCTGGTTCAAGGCACCATTCATATTTGAGCAGTTCTACCTATAACTTTCATGTAGATTGAGTTAGTCCTTCGATATCAATATCACATAAAAGTACAATCAGGAGAGAAAAACACAACTTGCTTTGCCAAGATCGTAGGCTATGTGGAAATTTTGTTGCTGAACATTTCTGAATATTTCCGTCGAACCTGCCTGCCCTACACAATCAAACGCCAGGAAAAGTACTTCGAGTGCAACATGTGGAGATAGAATGAATGAATTATATTTCGATAGAATAAAGCTTTTACCACCAGTGTGCTTACCCTATCTCTTCTTTCCACTACTAGTGTACTTACCCCTTCTTTTCTTTCCACTTACGAAGTGAAAACTGGGGATCATATGTCATATTGTAACATAGATCTGGTACAACTGGGATCTGAACTTGCAGTAGCATTTACATTAAGTGGACTAGCTGATATTTTTTATTTGACATCTTGCTTTTCAAAGAAGGGAGTATGCATAACCACAAGATAAACTTGTTACTTCAAGCACAATGATACAGGGATAATTTACATAGTTTTGTGATAATTTATTCAGGATGTTGTATGCATAATCATAAGACAAACTCGATACTAACCACAAGACAAACTTGCTACTTCAAGCACAATGATGAAAGACAAATCTTCCCAAATCTTAGCCAAATGATCTCCCTAATCTTCCATGCCTTCGGTGTACCTTTGTACCTTTAGGGGCAATTGCTAGTCTATGTTGTTTTGCAAAATGGATTAGTTTTAGAACAAAAGATGGAACTTTTAAATCTTTTGAGGATGGTAAGTTATTTAAATTTCTTTTTATTTCCTTTTAAAAATTATTTGTTTTTTTTCAAAATATTGTTTTTAATTTTATATTTCTTTTCTAAACACATTTTAATGGTGTAGAAAATCTATGAAAAGGCTTTAAATAGGTATCCACTTCTTCCTATTAAGTATAAGGTTATGATGTGGACAATATTAAAAGATTTTCCAAAATTAACAAAACAAGTAAAAATAATTCTTTGTTGTTATAATAATTTTTGGTAATAATTAAAAAAAATGCAAATTAATTCTTAATAGCTTTGTCTTTAGATCTAATTTTGTTTTCAGGTAGCTAAACATTAGTTTCCTCCTATAACATAATTTGGAATAACTTAAACAAAATAATAACAAGTGCTACATAGTACCTTCTCCTTGCCGCTCAGTTAAAAAGTTGTAAAACTATCTAATCACTATACTATATATTAAAAAAATTAGTCATTATGCTTTATAAATATAGTTGTAAAATGTGCAATCATCTCATTAAAAGTTTTTTGCACTTGATATTAATATATATGGTTGAATGATGCCATAATATTAATTGCACAATTCCTAAAGCTATGTACATTTTGTCTTAGATTTAATATAGTTAAATTAAACTAGAACAATGAAGAAATAAATGATTGTGTAAAACAATAACCATGTGAAAGTTCATAAAGAGATGAAAAGACATGCTTTCTTTAAAATTATATTAATTAAAAATTATATGACATTAGAAAATTAACAATTTCAAATTATAAAATGTTAAGAAATATTTATATCTAAAATTTAATATAAAATTCTAAAATTGCAACATTAAAATTTAAAATATAATATATTAGAAGATTTTTTTTTTTTTTAACGAAAACGGTTATGATATATTAATAAAGCTGAAGGAAAATAGAGTGGGGCTTTGCCGTAGCAGCCCAGATTACATTCTGCTTACACATTTTAGAGCAGCGACTGATACTGTACTTATGGAGGCGATTCTATGGATTTGACCTCATTAATGAGCAACCAACCTCTGTCCAGGGTGCTCCCTCTGTTTGCCATCAAGTCCGCTTCGCTATTTGAAGTTCTGAGAATATGGTAAATTTTGTATGTTGTGAAGAAAGCGAGGACTCTTTTCAATCTTTCCAGGGTTCTATTGAGGTCGGCGTTTCTGAAGAGCTCTCCGTAGTTCAGCTTTTTTACGAGGATCTTCGAGTCTCCAAATATCTGAATGTCCTTGACTCCTTTTTCTCTGGCGATTTGGCAGGCTTTGAGTAGACTGAGCAGTTCAGCTTGGTTATTGGTCTTCACACCGAGGCCCCAGCAAAAGGAGTCTTTGGATCACCCTTCTGGCGAGAAGATGATGCCGCCAGCGCCTGAGGGACCGGGGTTTCCTTTTGAAGCCTCGTCGAAGAAGATTGTGCTTCGATTTTGAGCTCGCCACCAAGCCTGAAAGGGGCCATCTGCATCTCTCATCTTCCAGGCAGGGATCTCCAGCATGGGGGAGGGGAGAATATTCCTGAGCTGCAGTTCAAACTTGCCAAGCCATCGTTTTTCTACCTGCTGAAGGAAAGGGTCCTCTTTGACATAATGGTGCTGCACTGATTCAATCAACAAAGCTCTGGCTTTGGCTGCTACTTGCAGGGGCGATAGGTGGAGGTCCGAGAAAACCTTCTGGTTGCGGGCCAACCAGATCTTCCAACAGACATATTTGGGCAGCGCATTCCAGATTTTGTACCAAATCGACTTCTGAGGGATGTGCCGAGGATACCGGTGGTTCCAGTCAGCGAAGAGGTCTGGAATTGAGATCTGATCAGGGGAGGTTAAGTGAAAGTCTTGGAGCGAAAAACCCCAGACATCTTTTGCAAACTGACAGTCAATGAAAAGATGATGAGTTGTCTCAGCGTTACATCTGCAAAGGGCGCACCAATGAGGGCCAGCGAAGTTTCTCTTGCTTAGATTGTCGCCTGTAAGTATCTTGTTATGAATCAGAGTCCAGGTAAAGAAATTTACTTTCGGGAGGGCTGCAGGGTCCCAAATACTCTTCCACAGAGCCGGGCTATGAATGCTATTCCCCTTTGTCTGGTAAGCTCTGTATCCCTCCGATGCAGAGTATTCTCCAGTGCGTCCCCATCCCCAGCGGTCTGGCATCGAATTATGAATCGGGGCGGCATCAATGAGAAGGTTCCTGAGGGTTAATTTTTGCTGCTGGAGGTGTTCTGGAAGAGCAGGGATTGCCCAATCAACCCAATCGCCACTCAGGTCCCACTCTGAAATGTCGCTCAACCTTGTTTTCCTTGCTGCTGTTAACCATTCCCTTAAACCTGCGATTTCTTCATTGTGGATGAGAGCGTTTCGCCCCATTATCCTGTCCAGCCAGAGCCTGGTTCCCTTGCCATTCCCTGGGATTCGGTAGATGAATCGTTTGAAGTTTTTATTGCTTCTCAGACAGAGCTTCCACAGCAGCGTGCAGTTGGCAGTGTCTTCCAGGTGGAGGTTTCTCAAGTCGATGGTGTTTGTATACTTTGCTCGCAGGGTAAGACTTACAGGGTGAGTTGGCTCTTTGAAAATTTTCCACAAAATCTTACTTCCTAATGCGAGATTGGCCAAGGAAGGATCGCGTATATTCAGACCTCCCTCGTCGATGGGTTTCTTGACTGTTTCCCAGTTGACTAGATGGAGTTTCTTGTCATTGCCCCTGCCGCCTTGCCAGAGGAAGTTTCGGAGCAGCGTGGAGATTTGCTCCATGATATTTTTGGGAGCAAGTAAGAATGCAGCTTGATAGATTATTAAAGAAGAGAGCTGCGATTTAATTAAAATAACCTTACCTCCTTTAGTCAACCAGTGGCCTCCCAGTTTCGAGATCTTGGACTTGAATTTGCTGATGATGTCTGTCCAGAGTGATCTTTTATTGATTCCTGAGATTATAGGGAGACCGAGATATTTAATTTTCTCCCAATGAGTGTGCCCTTTGAAGCCAAGGGTGTTGGCTATGGCGGAGAGGGCCTGCTGGTCTATATTCCAGCTGTAAACTTCACTTTTGCTTTCATTTACAAGAGTCCCAGAGACTTTACAGTAATTCTTTATGACTTTGTCAAAGGCTTTTGCAATTATGGTTGAGGCGCCCCCCAGAAGGATCGAATCATCTGCAAACAAAGCGTGATTGATGGAACTTGTTCTATTGGAGGATTTAAGACCCGGAATGGCGCCTGTTAGCCTTTCGGCTTCAAGTTTTCTGCTTAAGGCCTCGGCCAAGATGATATAAAGGTAGGGAGATAGAGGGAATCCCTGCCTGATGCCCCTCTTGGCTTTGAAAAAGGTAGTCGGCCTGCCGTTTATGAGTGGTGCGATCCAGGGGTTGTTCATACATGCTTTGAGCAGATTGACGAACTGTATGGAGAATCCGAATGAGAGCAGTACTTTACTGAGAAAGGCTCTGTTAACTCTGTCGAATGCGTTCGCCATATCAAGCTTTATTATCATGCCTTTCTCTTTCCTCTGCTTACTGGAGTGAGTGGTCTCCTGGACTTGAATGACATTGTCCAGTATATGTCTACCTTTTACAAAGCCTCCTTGGGCAGTAGAGATGATTCTAGGTAGCAGGGGTTTCATTCTGTTGGCTAACAGCTTTGCCAAGATCTTGTAAGAAGCATTACAAAGTGAAATTGGCCTGAATCTGGCAAATGTATCCGGATTGGAGTCTTTGGGGATCAGGGCAAGGTAGGTTGAGTTTGTGCTGCCACCGACCTTTGCTTTAGACATGAAACCCCTTATCATCTTTTGCAGATCATTTTTTATGATATCCCAGCATACTTTATAAAAATGGATGGTAAATCCGTCCGGCCCAGGGGCCTTATCAGATTCCATGGACCAGATTGTCTTAATTATTTCTTCCTCAGTAATAGGTTTGCTTAATTCTGCGTTGTCTTCATCAGTGACTAGAGAGGGAATGTGATTGAGAAATTCTGCTTCCTCCATTTCATCTCCTTGGTCCTCCGGGGTGTAGAGCTTCTGGAAGTGATGGGCTGCGGCTTCTTTAACTTGCTGACTGCCCTTGTAGACTTGGCCCGTCGAGGTCTTTATTTCTGATATATGGTTCCTTGAGAGTCTGGCCCTGAACTGCCGGTGAAAAAAGGATGTGTTGCGATCCCCTCCTTTTAGCCACAAACTCCTCGATTTCATCCTCCAATATTCTTCCTCAGTTCGGAAAGATTGATGAGCTACCCTCTGCGCTTTGATTTCTTTGTGCAGGTGGTAAGCGTTAATATTTTCGCTCTCCATATCATTTTGAAGGGAGTGCAGGGCCTGAACTGCGTCGACTCTGAGAGAGGTGGGGTTAATCACTGGTTTCTTTATCCATTTTTTCAGTGCTATTTTGGTGAGCTTCAGTTTTTGCTCCCAGACAAAGCTTGCGGAACCAGATATTGGGGTATTCCAGGTGGCTTTCACCGTGTTCCGGAATCCATCTCTTTCGATCCATTGAGGAGAAAATCGGAAAGGAATGGGACCAGAATCCTCTTCGTCTTCTAGGCAAAGTTGGATAGGCTTGTGATCGGATGCCAATTTGGGCAGGATTCTTGTTGAAATGATTTTTTTGTTCATGAGCGAAGATTGCACTAAAAAACGGTCTAGTCTGGCTGAGATATGCTCTTTACCAGTTCTGTTGTTCGACCAGGTGAATTGTCCTTGGATGGGGTTGAAGTCTTGGAGGTCCCAAAGCTGAGCAATCTCCTCCACAACGCCTACCATTGGATCTCTAGAAATAGTGCCTCCTCTTTTTTCTTTTGCATTCAATACAATGTTAAGATCGCCAGCGAGGATGATGTTGGAGGGAGTTTTCTGTTCAAGAAATTCTGCCAAAGATTTCCAGCAGTCTCTCTTTTCTGAGTAGTTTACAGGAACGTAAAGATTGATGAGAGAAATAGGTAACTTACTTGGAATATGGATGAGTTCAGTGTATATCCAGTGCAAGGTCTGATGAGTGCTGATCAGCTGGTATTGTTCCTCTCTCCATAGCGTTGCCAGGCCTCCCGAGGATCCCCGAGCATTGACAGCTATGCCTGTATTTTTTTTCCATTTTGTTTTACTGATCTCCAGCAGGACTTGACCTGCTATCTTAGTCTCTTGGAGCATGAGGATATCAGAGGGATCCGATTGTAAAAGATCCTTGACGGCTTCTATTTTGGCGGAGTTGCCCAGTCCTCTGCAATTCCAAGAGACTAGCTTCATTATTTACCTGTGCTTGGGGTGGGGCCGCCCTTAGAGGACCTGGGCCTGCTACTTCTCCCGATTGTCATTTCTATCGTGGATTGGCTCCCTTGAGTTTTGCGCCTTTCTGCCTCTTCTTCTCTTTTTTCCTTGCGGGATTTTCTTCCGGGTCTTTTTGATGATCTCTCAAAGAGTTCTTCCTTTGAGGACTCGGAGCTTTCAACTATCTTTTTCTTCGTGGCATCAGCATACGTAGGGCTTGTGGGGCTGCCTTGAGAGACTTCAATGTGAATGATTCCCTTGCCCTCATTGTTTTGCAGAGGGGTTTCTTCCCGATTCTCTCTTGCCTGTTCTATGGTTGGAGGGTCTTGTTGCATCTCCTCGGCTTCTTTTATGTTTTCCGCTTCTTCCTGAGTCGAGTTGCCGGTGTTTCTGACGGATGTGTTTGTGCTTTTCCCTGAGTCTTTCTTAGCTTGCGCTGATCTCTGGACGAGGGTCCATTGGTCTTCGTTTTGTTTGGCAGCCTGCTCCTCAGCTTTCTTCTTGCAGTTTTTGGCGAAGTGGCCGTAGCCATGACAATGCCTGCATTTAAAAGGGAGCTGTTCGTAATCGAGCTCCTGAATGTGCGTCCAACCTGCAACCGTGAGTTTTATCGCTTCTGGCAATCCCTCTTCCAGATCCACTTCGACGCAAATACGGGCGCAGGAATATTGATCTCTTCTTGCAGCCTGATCTATGTATTTGCCTAAGGCGTTGCCTATGGTCTGGAACGATTTCTGGTTCCAGCAATGAAGAGGCAGGTGGGGGAGCCTGACCCACACCGGCACCGCTGAGGGGACGTCTTGAGAGGGATCGAAATCGGGGTTCCATTGATTTAAGTACAGTCCCTGCGGCCCCATGAAGTAGGGGTCGTTTCTGAAGATTAGGCTTCTGTCCTCCGAGCTCTCGAAGACGAAGACGAAGAACCCTTTTCCCACAAAGTAACTCTTTACGCCATTTTTGATCAGAGGTTGCCAGTTTCTTTGGGTCCATTCTTCAACGGATTTGGGAGACGGCCATAGGCCAGTAAACTGGCCAATGAGGCCTTTTTCTGCCAAGTTCAGAGCAGCCTTGCAGATGTCTTCCTCTGGCAGGGCCACAGAGGGGATCTTGTCCAGTCTTTTTACGAATTTTTGCTGGGACGCAGAGGGTGCCCGGTTTGTTCCATTCTGAATCAATTTCCTGAAAGCAGAAACTTCGGGAGGAGGATCTCCAGAGGGGGCGGAGCTATCGGGGACCTCCATCTGGCAGAAAGGAGGGGCGGGGCTGTGCGCAGGGGCGCACCGGCCAAAAGGACGCAGAAGCCCTGGATTGGGTCAGGGATCAGGGAGCTGACCGGGACGAGGGGGTCAGGAGGCTGTGCGCAGGGGCGCCACAGCCTGGGGAAGGAGGGACGCGGGGAACCCTAGGAGGGTTGGGCTGCGCGCAGAGCAGAGTAATTTGAAATATTTTAAAAGTATTTTAAATTGTTTTTAAAACATCGTAAACTATTTTTAAAACATTTTAAATTGTTTTTGAAGTGTTTTAAATTGTTTTTAAAACATTTAAAATCATTTAAAATTGTTCTTAAAACAATTTAGGTTGTTCTTAAAGAAATTTAAATTATTTGTAAATTGTTTTTAAAGCATTGTGAACCATTTTTAAAACATTTTAGATTGTTTTTAAAGTATTTTAAATTGTTTTGAGAGCATTTTAAAACATTTTAAAGTACTTTAAAGCGTTTTAAATTGTTGTTAAAGCATTTTAAAATCGTTTTTAAAGCATTTGAAAGCATTTTACACTGTTTTTAAATTATTTTGAACTATTTTAAACTAGGTTTAAATCATTTTAAATTGTTTCAAAACCATTTTAAATTGTTTTTAAACAACCTTAAAGCTTTTAAAATTGTTTTCAAAGCATTTTAAATTCATTTTAAAGCATCTCAAATGGTTTTTAAAGTATTTAAAACTATTTTCAAAGCATTTAAAAATGCCTTTAAAACATTTTAAATTTTTTGAAACCATTTTAAGATGTTTTAAAAAGATTTTAAAATCATTTTTAAGGCATTTCTAATTTTTTTAAAGCATTTTAAATTGTTTTTAAAGAATTTTAAATTATTATTAAAACATTTTAAAAGGTTTTGAAATCATTTTAAAACATTTTTTTAGAACATTTTAAGATGTTTTTTAAAGCATTTTTAAAACATTTCAAAATTATTTTAAATTGTTCTGAACGCATTTTAAATTGTTTCTAAATGACCTTAACCTATTTTTAATGCATTTTAAATTGCTTTTAAAGCATTTTAAAATCGTTCAAAATTGTTCTTTAAACAATTTAACTTATTTGTAAAGTATTTTAATTTGTTTTTAAAGCATTGTAAACTATTTTTAAAGCATTTTAAATTGTTTTTGAAGCATTTTAAATTCTTGTTAAAGCATTTAAAATTGTTTTTAATACACTTCAAATCATTTTAAATTGTTTTTAAAGCATTTTAAAGCATTTTCAATTGTTATTAAAGCACTAAACCTATTTTTAAAGCATTTAAAAATTTTTCTAAGACATTTTAAATTGTTTTTAAAGAATTTAAAATCATTTAAAATTGTTTTTAAAGCAATTTAGATTATTTTTAAAGTATTTTAAGTTGTTGTCAATGCACTGTAACCTATTTTTAAAGCATTTTAAACCGTTATTAAAGCATTTCAAATTGTTTTTAAAGCATTTTGAACTGTTATTAAAGCATTTCTAATTGTTTTTAAAGCATTTTAAAATATAAGATGGTTTTAAAGCATTTTTACGTATTTTAAAACATTTTTAATTGTTTTTAAAACATTTCAAAATCATTTAAAATTGTTTTTAAAGCCTTTTAAATTGTTCTTAAAGCATTTTAAGTTGTTTCTAAAGCACTTTAACTTATTTTTAAAGCATTTTAAATCAATTTAAATTGCTTTTAAAGCGTTTGAAAATCGTTCAAAATTGTTCTTAAAGCAATTTAAATTATTTTTCAAGTATTTTAATTTGTTTTTAAAGCATTGTAAACTATTTTTAAAGCATTTCAAATTGTTATTGAAGCATTTAAAATTGTTCTTAAATGGGATTTAAAGCAATTTCAATTGCTTTTAAAGCACTTAAACTTATTTTTAAAGCATTTTAAAATGTTTCTAAAACATTTTAAATTGTTTTTAAAGAATCTTAAAATCATTTTAAATCGTTCATAAAGCAATTTGAATTATTTTTAAAGTATTTTAAATTGTTTTTAAAGCATTTTAAATTATTTTTAAAGCATTTTAAATTGTTCTTAAAGCATTTTAAATTGTTCTTAAAGCATTTTAAATTGTTTTTAAAACATTTAAAATGTTTTTAAAAAATTTTAACTTTTTTTTACAATTGTTAAAGTAATTTGAAATATTTTAAAAGTATTTTAAATTGTTTTTAAAGCATCGTAAACTATTTTTAAAACATTTTAAATTGTTTTTGAAGCATTTTAAATTGTTTTTAAAACATTTAAAATCATTTAAAATTGTTCTTAAAACAATTTAGGTTGTCCTTAAAGCAATTTAAATTATTTGTAAATTGTTTTTAAAGCATTGCGAACCGTTTTTAAAACATTTTAGATTGTTTTTAAAGTATTTTAAATTGTTTTTAAAGCGTTTTAGATTGTTGTTAAAGCATTTTAAAATCGTTTTTAAAGCATTTGAAAGCGTTTTAAATTGTTTTTAAATTATTTTGAACTATTTTAAACTAGGTTTAAATCATTTTAAATTGTTTCAAAACCATTTAAAATTGTTTTTAAAGCACCTTAAAGCTTTTAAAATTGTTTTCAAAGCATTTTAAATTCATTTTAAAGCGTCTAAAATGGTTTTTAAAGTATTTACAACTATTTTCAAAGCATTTAAAAATGTCTTTAAAACATTTTAAATTATTTTGAAACTCTTTTAAGATGTTTTAAAAGGATTTTAAAACCATTTTTAAAGCATTTCTAATTGTTTTTAAAGCATTTTAAATTGTTTTTAAATAATTTTAAATTATTATTAAAACATTTTAAAAGGTTTTTAAACCATTTTAAAACATTTTTTTAGAACATTTTAAGATGTTTTTAAAGCATTTTTAAAACATTTCAAAATTATTTTAAATTGTTCTGAACGCATTTTAAATTGTTTCTAAATCACCTTAACTTATTTTTAAAGCATTTTAAATCAATTTAAATTGCTTTTAAAGCATTTTAAAATCGTTCAAAATTGTTCTTTAAATAATTTAACTTATTTGTAAAGTATTTTAATTTGTTTTTAAAGCATTGTAAACTATTTTTAAAGCATTTTAAATTGTTTTTAAAGCGTTTTAAATTGTTGTTAAAGCATTTAAAATTGTTTTTAATACACTTCAAATCATTTTAAATTGTTTTTAAAGCATTTTAAAAGGGCTTTAAAGCATTTTCAATTGTTATTAAAGCACTAAACCTATTTTTAAAACATTTTTGTCTTTAAAACATTTTAAATTATTTTGAAACCATTTTAAGATGTTTCAAAAAAAATTTAAAACCATTTCTAAAGCATTTCTAATTGTTTTTAAAGCATTTTAAATTGTTTTAAAGAATTTTAAATTATTATTAAAACATTTTAAAAGGTTTTTAAAGCATTTAAAAACATTTTTTAAGAACATTTTAAGATGTTTTTTAAAGCATTTTTAAAACGTTTTAAAATTATTTTAAATTGTTCTGAACGCATTTTAAATTGTTTCTAAATCACCTTAACTTATTTTTAAAGCATTTTAAATCAATTTAAATTGCTTTTAAAGCATTTTAAAATCGTTCAAAATTGTTCTTTAAACAATTTAACTTATTTGTAAAGTATTTTAATTTGTTTTTAAAGCATTGTAAACTATTTTTAAAGTATTTTAAATTGTTTTTAAAGCATTTTAAATTGTTGTTAAAGCATTTAAGATTGTTTTTAATACACTTCAAATTGTTTTAAATTGTTTTTAAAGCATTTTAAAGCATTTTCAATTGTTATTAAAGCACTAAACCTATTTTTAAAGCATTTTAAAATTTTTCTAAGACATTTAAAATTGTTTTTAAAGAATTTAAAATCATTTAAAATTGTTCTCAAAGCAATTTAAATTATTTTTAAAGTATTTTAAGTTGTTGTCAATGCATTGTAACCTATTTTTAAAGCATTTTAAACCGTTATTAAAGCATTTCAAATTGTTTTTAAAGCATTGTGAACTGTTCTTAAAGCATTTCTAATTGTTTTTAAAGCATTTTAAATTGTTTTTAAAGAATTATAAATTATTATTAAAACATTTTAAAATGTTTTTAAAGCATTTTAAAACATTTTAAGATGTTTTTAAAGCATTTTTAAGTATTTTAAAACATTTTTAATTGTTTTTAGAACATTTCAAAATCATTTAAAATTGTTTTTAAAGCATTTTAAATCGTTCTTAAAGCATTTTAACTTGTTTCTAAAGCACTTTAACTTATTTCTAAAGCATTTTAAATCAATTTAAATTGTTTTTAAAGCATTTGAAAATCGTTCAAAATTGTTCTTAAAACAATTCAAATTATTTTTCAAGTATTTTAAGCTGTTTTTAAAGCATTGTAAACTATTTTTAAAGAATTATTAATTGTTTTTAAAGTATTTCAAATTGTTCTTGAAGCATTTAAAATTGTTTTTAAATGGGTTTTAAAGCAATTTCAATTGTTTTTAAAGCACTTAAACTTATTTTTAAAGCATTTTAAAATGTTTCTAAAACATTTTAAATTGTTTTTAAAGAATTTTAAAATCATTTTAAATTGTTCATAAAGCAATTTGAATTATTTTTTAAGTATTTTAAATTGTTTTTAAAGCATTTTAAATCATTATTAAAGCAATTTAAATTGGTTTTGAATTATTTTGAATTGTTTTCAAAAGAAATATAAAGTTGTTTTTAAAGCATTTTAAATTGTTCTTAAAGCATTTTAAATTGTTTTTAAAACATTAAAAATGTTAAAAAAAAAATTACAATTGTTCTTAAAGTAATTTGAAGTATTTTAAATTGTTTTTAAAGCATCGTAAACTATTTTTAAAACATTTTAAATTGTTTTTGAAGCGTTTTAAATTGTTTTTAGAACATTTAAAATCATTTAAAATTGTTCTTAAAACAATTTAGGTTGTTCTTAAAGCAATTTAAATTATTTGTAAATTGTTTTTAAAGCATTGTGAACCGTTTTTAAAACATTTTAGATTGTTTTTAAAGTATTTTAAATTGTTTTGAGAGCATTTTAAAACATTTTAAAGTACTTTAAAACGTTTTAGATTGTTGTTAAAGCATTTTAAAATCGTTTTAAAAGCATTTGAAAGCGTTTTGAATTGTTTTTAAATTATTTTGAACTATTTTAAACTAGGTTTAAATCATTTTAAATTGTTTCAAAACCATTTTAAATTGTTTATAAAAAAATTAAATTGTTTTTAAAGCATTTTAATTTTTTTTTACATCAAGGGTACCAAGAGGATCATAGGAAGAAATAAATAGAGTACCTTAAAAATTCTACCCTTCCCATGTAGGAAAATACTAGGTATATTAGGTGGTTTAATTGGATAAAAGGGGAAGACGAACATAATTGTAAGGATAAAGATTAATCCTAAACCAATTAAACCTAATTAAGAAAAGATGAAGGTGAATTAAAATAAGCAAAATTAATTAAATTTAGAGAAATGTAGAGAAGCTCCATGTGGCATCAACCAACATAAAAATATCCATCTAAGAGATAACCTGAGTTAATTTAGGGAGTAGATTGGGAATAAAATCTTGACTCATTGATTTAACTTCAAGTAATAAACACAATTTAAGGAATAAAAAGGGGGAATAAAGAGACAACTAGGAGAAGAAATAGGAATCTTGTGAGGTGAGAAAAATATTAGTTTTAAATAAAAACTTAAGTAAATAATTTTGGGTGACCCTTAATTAGCCATAAGGCCCACACTTTATTCTTTGAGGACCTCAGGTTGAGGATGTGGACACATGACACTATTATTGGCGATTGATATATGGTTGTGATGTTTATAAATGCTTTCCGTTGATATTATGATAGCATGAATGGTTATGTATCTTATCTATCAGTATTCCGATGATTGCAACATTAAATAGTTAAGTTTAGTCTCTATTTGAATTTATGATGAGGGTAGTAAAGAATATGATTGTGCTCTACTAAAAACATAATGATGATAAATTTGATAGATAGGTATATTTCTATGATGTTAAGATGTTGATAGCTTAATGAATATGTATGTTTCCATTGATGATTAATGATGATAGCCATGAGGGATGTGTACCCTATGTTACCTACTTTCGTTAGTTCAAGCTTACAATGGACAATGATGTGAAAGACCAAGAATTATTAATGATGCTATTATGATAATGACTAACAGTGAGAAACCTTGTTACTGATGATTATTGAGTATGGCAGGAAACCATCAAAGACGCTCGCATATGACATGTCGATGACACCGAGTTTGATGAAAATTCATATTATTTTATCTTTTAAAGTCTAAGTCGATCTTGAAATCTGCCATATATGTTTAACTATATTATGATGATATGTTAATGGTTGCAGGCATAGATTAGTTGCTTGACTGAATGACTCACATATGGGTGATGGGGTTGTATAGGTGGATGGAAATACATGGGAGGGGTGGGACAGAGTCCTTGATCTCACCCACTAGCACTCCCGCCATGACTTGGGCTGGAAGGGTTGAAACACCTTCACCTTGAAGATCACGATGCCATGAGGGCAAGTCCCAAAGTTGGGTCACTCATGAGGAGTTTACTGGGGGGCCTGCATCAAGGCAGATTCTTTGATCCCCGACACCATTAGTCTCACTATAGCAGGCAACATGAGAGATGATAGTGGTCTATGACGTTGCACTATATTTTCCCCTCGTAGTCACTGGATGCTTGAAGGGAAAGTGGTGTGGCACCCTTGGAATTTCAGGGGAAATTCTTGAAGGGCACGACCAACTTGGCACCCTTGGCATCACAATTAAACTGTTAGGTGTGGCACCTTTGGAACTTCTAGGGAAGTTCTTGAAGGGCACAACCAAACTTGGCACCCTTGGAATCATTAAAAATAAATATAAGTAAAGAATGAAAATTAGGTAAAGTTACATCAAGGGTAAATGATGGTTAGAAACCAAGGTAATTAAATAAAAAATAAAACTTGGAATAAAGAGGATCATAGGAAGAAATAAATAGAGTACCTTAAAAATTCTACCCTTCCCATGTAGGAAAATACTAGGTAGATTAGGTGGTTTAATTAGATAAAAGGGGAAGACGAACATAATTGTAAGGATAAAGATTAATCCTAAACCAACCTAATTAAGAAAAGATGAAGGTGAATTAAAATAAGCAAAATTAATTAAATTTAGAGAAATGTAGAGAAGCTCCATGTGGCATCAACCAACATAAGAATATCCATCTAAGAGATAACCTGAGTTAATCTAGGGAGTAGATTGGGGATAAAATATTGACTCATTAATTTAACTTCAAGTAATAAACACAATTTAAGGAATAAAAGGGGGGAATAAAGAGACAACTAGGAGAAGAAATAGGAATCTTGTGAGGTGAGGAAAATATTAGTTTTAAATAAAAACTTAAGTAAATAATTTTGGGTGACCCTTGATGAGAGAGTGACACATGGATAGGTGAATAATCAAGCTATTAAATTAAAAAATATATATATTTATGCATGACATGCCAAGTGTCATCTATGAGGACTCTTATAAAAGAGGGGGCAAGCCATGGTAGAGGAGACTTTTTGGAACCCTATTGTTGGATGGATGATAGGATGTCAGAGCAGTGATTACAAAGCTATAGTGAGATTGGTGAGGTAGAGGATTTTTAGAGAGGGGACTCTAGAGCTAAGGGTGCTCTCCTCTACCAGCTAGATTCTTCCTCCATTGTACAACTCCATTGCAGCTCGGGGGTCCGCGGAGAAGAAGAGTACCCAAGGAGTAGGCTAGGAGGTTAACCGGTGGGTCTTCGCATTCGGATCAAGTGCATCATCATTCACTCGCAGAAGTTACCGACAACAAGGGAATACCAGCAATCTACAGAGCAAGCGGAGTCTCGCCCTCTGGTGAACGGTACATATGTATTTCGTTATTACTTGATCTTAGTTAAAAGTATGTAAATGTTGTGATATGTTCCTGAAATGAGTATCAGCAATGTGTGTGTTGAATGAATTTGAAATCTCAATGCGTTTCTTTTATGGTCGTAATTGTTCTCTTAAAAAAAAATAAACAAAATGAATGTATATAGTTTTAATATGGTCCTAATGTATATAGTTTTAGTATGGTCCTTACATTTTAAATTGTTTTTAAAGCACCTTAAAGCTTTTAAAATTGTTTTCAAAGCTTTTAAAATTGTTTTCAAAGCATTTTAAATTCATTTTAAAGTGTCTAAAATGGTTTTTAAAGTATTTAAAACTATTTTCAAAGCATTTAAAAATGTCTTTAAAACATTTTAAATTATTTTGAATCCATTTTAAGATGTTTTAAAAAGATTTTAAAACCATTTTTAAAGCATTTCTAATTGTTTTTAAAGAATTTTAAATTGCTTTTAAAGAATTTTAAATTATTATTAAAACATTTTAAAAGGTTTTTAAAGCATTTAAAAACATTTTTTTAGAACATGTTAAGATGTTTTTTAAAGCATTTTTAAAATGTTTACAAATTATTTTAAATTGTTCTGAACGCATTTTAAATTGTTTCTAAATCACCTTAACTTATTTTTAAAGCATTTTAAATCAATTTAAATTGCTTTTAAAGCATTTTAAGATCATTCAAAAATTGTTCTTTAAACAATTTAACTTATTTGTAAAGTATTTTAATTTGTTTTTAAAGCATTGTAAACTATTTTTAGAGCATTTTAAATTGTTTTTAAAGCATTTTAAATTGTTGTTAAAGCATTTAAAATTGTTTTTAATACACTTCAAATCATTTTAAATTGTTTTTAAAGCATTTTAAAAGGGCTTTAAAGCATTTTCAATTGTTATTAAAGCACTAAACCTATTTTTAAAGCATTTTAAAATTTTTCTAAGACATTTTAAATTGTTTTTAAAGAATTTAAAATCATTTTAAATTTTTCTTAAAGCAACTTAAATTATTTTTAAAGCATTTTAAGTTGTTGTCAATG
>APFE030427683.1:0-16878 GCA_000404065.3 Pinus taeda
TCTGCTGCCACTGAACAGATCAAGGACTTCACTTCGCCACCACCGGGCAGATCCGATCTGCTACCACCGAGCTGATCAAGGATCTCACTTCGCCACCACTGGGCAGATCCGATCTGCTACCACCAAGTTGATCAAGGATCTCACTTCGCCACCAACGGGCAGATCCGATCTGCTGCCACCGAGCTGATCAAGGATCTCAATTCGCCACCACTGGGAAAATCAAATCTGCTGCTACCGAGCAGAATCTCCACGTGCCTCCACCGGGCCTCTGCTGATTTGCAACAAAAAATTGCAGATTTCCAGAGAGAAAGGGATGGCGCTCAAAACAGTGCAGAACCCGCGCTAATTCCGGAAAATGAAAATTCGCGATGTGCAGGAATTTTGGCGCGCTTATTGACCACGGATCCGCGCCAAAATGATCGTTCTTTTCTCTGGCGCGATTTACAACTCCAAACCCGCACCAATAGCGTGACTGTTCCAGAGAAATCTGTGCCAATCACTGCACCTTCTGTAAAAAAAAAAATTCTGCTCTGAATTTTCGCTCCACCCTTCCTTCGGCTCAGTGATGCCTTCTCGCTTCAGGTGTTACTGCAGGTCCACCTGATCACACAGCTATCTCTACATGTACATATGTGCAACTAATGATACATCCTAGAAAAAAAACAAAAACAAAAGTTAAGGCTACCTCTACCCTAAGCTCTGATACCAAGATAAAAATAATGAAACTTGAATTAATCAGAAGGAGTTGCAGCTCACAGGTGTGTACATCACCTGGACACTGCATTCATACAAGGAGGAGACTCTCTCTCTCTCGTTCACTCAATGCATACAATGAATGAATATTACATATTAAATACATGACTGAAAAATAGGTAGTTGAAACCAACCTCCTAAATTCTAGGAACAACTCCTAAAGTAAGAAGGTAATGTTACAACCACACAACCATTTCTTCATTATTTCTAACTGCCAGAACATTGAATATTTGTTGTAAAAATGGAATGAAATTAAAATTTCACTCACTCAAAATCAAAATTAATGTTCATGAACTTTGTCCAATTCATTATGTCATTTTTAGCATAACTTTCGTATAATTTTGGGTAAGGTAGACAGATGGAGTTGAATTTACCATCAGAATTATCGCTTTAAAAAATCATTTATTCATAAAGTCCACCAAAAGAGTGCCATTTAACTTGAAGAAGCAGACAATATCAGTTTATTTTTAGTCTGATTGCTTCCATTCAGCATTATTCGTTATACAGAGGTGAACCATCGATATATTGAAAAAGGAATCTGAAGTTTGAACTGTACATATGAACTGAGATGCAAACTGATCTCTCACTTAAATTTTATATAAGCTTCGCAAAACTGATATTCCATACAACTGATACTCTTTGTGATAGATTATCATAGCTTACTTTGTGGTGGATTGTAATAGCTATTATCTCAGGTGGATGCTCGTAATAGTCATCCACAACTATAGGATTATACACAAGTTTTGAGGTGGATTGAAATATATAATACAAAGGTCTATGGTGTCGTTATCATATGAGCTTTGATGTGGATTGATTCTTCTCTACAATTGGTATAATCTTTGTTTGTAATCTTTGTTGTCTTTCTCCTTATGATCTCCATTATATCTTTACATCGTGAATGATCCACCTCTCATAATCTATATACATAAGTTTATATATATATATATATTTCTTTTAAATTATGAGTACTTTGTGATATGTCAAAACCTCAGCCTATCTTTATATTTCCATTATATCTTTACATCTTATGATCCACATGCGTAAGTTTTTTTATATATTTTCTTTCATCTTCTTTTAAATTATGAGTGCTTTATCCCATGTCAAAACCTCAACCTAACCAGAGAGGCTAAGCAAAGTGTGGCAAGCCGTTTTGTAGATGTTGTAATGTTAAGCTTTTCCAATTATGGGGGATTGAGTAGAATATGAGATATTAAGTATGAGACATGATGGTTAAACTTGTGTTCTTCGGGATTAAATATCTATTTGGTTAAATATTCATGTGGTTATTTGTTTCAAATTGCAAAAGTTATAAAGATAAATAAAGAAAATGAGCAAGTCATAGAACTTGAAATATAATGGTATATGATAGTTTCTCACGTATTTAATGTGAGGTTGATGAATAATCAATAAACCATCTTTCTGTTTCATGTTCTTTCGCTATGCTATGCAGGTGTGGCAAGAGATTGTTTAGACATCTTAATGTCAGTTTGTGGGATTATGGAGGGCTCAACTAGAGGACTTGGGTTACATTACAAAATGGTTAAATCCTTTATTGAGCTAGCATCTTATGTCCTTTGGGGAATAATTATCCATGTGCTTACTTGTTTCAAAATGAAAATTTATAAAGGTTACCAAAGAAATGAGTGATTTATAGATCTTGAAGTACATTGGTATGTTATAGCTACACACCTATTTAACGTGTGTATAAGTCAAAGATGGGACTCTAAAAATAGATTGGAAAAAAGAGAAAGTAGGGAAAAAAATACAAATCATTAATGCATTGACATTTTAAAATGAGATATTGACATATTTATTTATAACTTCAATTTGAAGAAGAGATTCACTCTCCAGTGCACAACTACACAAGAAAAAGTTGAAAGATGGGAGTCTTGTGCACCTTGTTGTAGATCTAAAAAGCTTCTAATATCTAAAATGTTGGGAGTACATAAAATCTCAAATGATGTATTCATAGATAATAGAGAGGAATAAGTCACCTACATCTTTATCCAATTATTCATATAAAGAAAAAAAACAATTTTTTTAGTAACCATCAATGATTTTAATAATTTCGTGAAATATTTTAGCGTTAGCAACAACTCCCTTCCTTCTCTAGGATTCAATTAAAATATTAACTTGTTTTAAATTGTGACATCAACAACCGAACACAATTTTTAAAATTGAATCTAAAATAAAAAAGAAATACTACCAATTGTTGCTAATTTTTTATAAATGATGACATAGATAGTTTTTGTGTGTGTATGTGTGTGTGTGTGTGTGTGTGTGTGTGTATATATATATAATTTTTTTTGATATTGCCTTTAATTTTTTACAATAAAATTTTGAAAAGTGTATTTTATATTTTAGATTTGAATCATTAAAATATGAAAACTGAAAACTATGTTTATTGTTGTTGGGTTTGGGTGACAATTGAGTATCGATTTCATGCAATTTCTTTTTTATGTTGAAAAAGTTTTTGTCCTCTATCATACCTGAATCGACCTGATTCGCTTCGTTCTTCGGGTTTTTGGATTCCTTTTGTTTCCAACAGTCCTTCTTCAAGTCTCCAATTTTATTGCAGTTCCAACATTTTGCCTTACACTTCTTTCCCTTTGATTTCGATCTGGAAGACCCCCTTGGTTTTTCTCCTCTTTCCTTTGAGCAGCCTCTAGCTACCATGGCTTCTGATGCAGCTGTTTCAGTGCTGGATTTCCTTCGTACTTCTTCAGATAGGAGAGCTCCCACGACTGATTCAAACTTCAAAGAATCAACAGTGCTCAAGCTGATTGAAGTTACGAAGTGATCCCATGATTCAGGCAGAGAACACAACAAAGTTATTACTTTATCTTCTTCCTGTATTTTAACTTCCATATCTATTAATTGACATATTAGTGTGTTAAAAACATTCAAATGTTCTGCAACGTTTGAACTTTCTTTCATTCGAAGACTACATAACTGTCTTTTCGGATAAATTTTATTGGTTAATGACTTTGTCATATAGAGTTTTTCAAGTTTTTCCCACAATCCTGATGCCGTAGTCTCTTCAACAATGTTCAAGAGAACTTCATCCGCTAGGCATAACCGGATGGTATTGAGAGCTCGGGCCCAAGTCCTCCCAGTCTGAAGTAGTCATGGTAGCAGGTTTCTTAGTTGCCCCATCCAATGCCTTGTGCAACCCTTGTTGCACAAACAGATCCCTAACCTTCAGTTTCCAAAGAGCAAAATTGCTCTTTCTGGTGAATTTCTCCACCTCGAATTTCACATTCGTCATCTTGGCCATTTTGTTCTTCTCCTTGGGTTTCAGTTTTTTCAGCAAAGGTTTATATTTCCTTATTTTCAAATGGAAGCTTTTTCTTCAACTTCAACTAAGGTGTATATCTCCTTATTTCTCCAAAATAAAAACTTTCAATTTAAATGGAAAAACCCTTAAAAAAAAAAATTGTCCTTTTTTTCTTCAATTTCACACATTCATCCTTTATTAAAAAAAAAAATCTGAAACTAAAGTTTCTCTCAGATTTGACCAAAAAAAATACCCGGATTCAACGCACAAGTCTAGTAGCACTGCTGGCAGCGACTGTGGCAGCGAACACGACGAGATTCTGGCAGCGACTCCATGGTTTCTTCCTCACAAACAGATGGCTCTGGACGTAGAGTCTTTTACGCAAACCGCCCTTCCTTCATGGTTTTGGCATTCTGGTCTTCATGTAGCCTTCCTTCACACATGACAGCATTCTCCAATGCGCCTTTGATGGGCACGCAACAATGGTCTGGATGCACATCCTCCTTTCTCTTTACGCAGACTAGTGCCTCCGTTTCACGCTGGGCAGACGGTTTTTCTACAGCCTCCGAACCTCAGAGTATCCACGTTGGTCGCACAAGATTCTGGTCTTCATGGGATTGCAGAGAACAGATAGCATGCGGTTCTGGTCTTCATGCAACCTTTCACGCAGAAACAGGCTCCTCAACTACTCCAACCGCTCGGATCTCAAAGCTCAGGTTTTGGACTCTTCGACCTCACGCTGATACAGCCTTTTCTTCAACGCAGGTTCAACCTCACGCTGATACAACCACCAACCGCTCGGCCCTCCGAGTTCTCACGCTGATAAAGCCACAGCATTTTCTTCAACGCAGGTTCAACCTCACGCTAATACAGCCACCAACCGCTCGGCCCTCGGAGCTCTCACGCTGATACATCATTTTCTTCAACGCCCATGCTCACCGCACCAATCGCTTGGCTCTCGGAGCTTTGATATCAATTATTATAACAATATGTGAAATAATGAAGAAAAACAAAGTAACTCAACAGAATAACCAAGACAAGAAACTAAATTGGATTGGAATTTGTTATTCAACAATGATTCTCCGCTCATTACATTTCATGGGCATTTGTTAGTTTTATATCATCGACCGTTGTTACATAATTGATATTTCGGTATAAAACTGTCTAGTTACATTTTGCCCAAAGTTACTAATTCGTTTTCAAACTAACATTTACCATTTATATGAGTCCAATTATTAGATAATTTTTTAAGTTAAAATTTCACTATATAATTTTAGATAATATTTTGATTTTTTAATTATATGAAATTATTATATATATAAATATATATAATAGAATTATAATATTTAAAAAAATATTAAATTTTATTTTTAACTTTAATAAAAATTTTTATAATTTTCATATATAAATTAAATTTTAAATAAAATTAGGAATTGAAAAAAGTTAAACTTGACTTTGATAATAATGGCACTTGCATATTCAACACTCTCTAACCAAAATCCCTCGTTCCTTATTCCATAGTAACATTGAATGTAAATGGCCCTATAGTAATAATAACGAAAAAGCACTCCACACCTACATTCGCAAATTACACATACAATTGCAAAAACTCAAACAGAGCACTCTTTACGCCCATGTTTCAACGTTCTCTTTTTAAACAACCACAACCTCTGCTCTGCTTGAATAACACGATGTGCTTGCCGCTCACACACACGTCATCTATGTGGGAGAATATTTTTCTTGTTAACTGAAGTTATCCACTTCAGCTAGCGATTAAATTGAGTTTAAAGAAAATTCAATTTATTTTTTTATTGTTGGTGTGAGCTAAAAGTTTTATTTTGCAACAGCTTAGTTAGCTATTAGATTGAGTTATTTCAGATTTTATTTTGCAACAGCTCAGTTAGCTATTAGGTTTGAGTTATTTTTTGAAAGAAAAATTTATTGGATTGAATTATTTTTAGAAAAGTAATTTTTGTATTATTGTATATGTAAGTTAAAATTAGTATTTACTTTTTCGTTGTTTTGATCTTATAACCTTAAACGATTGTATCAAGCAATTCATTAAGCCACAAGGCTCAAAGAGCTGTGAGTCGTCACTTTCTGCAAAACCTGCAATCTAGAGAAAGGGACTTTCTGCCGTGGCTTTAATATAGCGCTGTGAAGAGCCATTGTTGGCGCAACCGCTGCCACTGATAAACTCCCAACTGTCGTTTGTGTAGCGGCCGCAGCAACCGGGTAGAGCTGAGTTTGCATAGCGGTTTTCTATTCATTGTTTGTTAAGGGAGTCTATTTAGAAAACAGAAGAAAGATTAAAGAGCAATTGCAGGTTTCGAAGAAGTGAGAGAGCCAAATCCAGAAGACCACCACAGCCGTGGGCCATTCTGCCATCCGAGCAGCCGTAGCTGAGCCGCGAAATTAAGAGGAAGAGGGTTGCAACCTTCTCATCTACAACCGCAGCCAAGCCGCCGTGAGTAGTGAGAAATCCTAACCGTTGGGAGCCATCGTTGGGTAGAGATTTGAAAGTCCTTTTCCGAAAAGTATTCAAGGTATGACATGGTCCATGTTCAATGACAAGTATAAAGATTTGATTGGAGAAAATTTTTATTTTAATAAAATGGTTCTTCATTGAAATGGATATTTCATATTTGCCATATTGTTTATGACTCATTATTACCTTGTCTGAAAATATTTTGGACAGTAAGATAATAAAGAAGTAAGATTTAAAATGATAATAATAACAAATAGAAAATAGTGATTGGAGATTTAATAAAAAAGGGTTGATTATAAAAAGACAAGGCAATAAGGAGTTTATTTGATTTAACACTCAAGTTACCCATAAAAAAAAAGAAGCAGTAAAACAAGTTTTTGATCAGATTAAACGACGATAAGTATTAGTCCATCAGATTAAGGAAAAGTGTTAAAGAATAATCTAACTAAAGTCATCCCAAATTGAGTTATGTTATTTTTAAAGTGTTAAAGAATAATCTCTCAGGTTAACTAAAGTCATCGCAAATTGAGTAATTTTTAAAAAGCTAAATTTAATATTGTTCATGTTAAAAGTCTTTATAATCTTTTATCCAGCCATTTAGGCAGTAGTCTATAACGCGACTTTTTGAAAGATTTTCTGGTGGATTTTTCTGGTCAAAATCCGGCAGCAATTCATTGGAATCCCAAGTTTGATAGCTAGTTTCTGCACAATCAATGGCTCCCAGGGTTTTCCAGGGCGCTGGATCCAAATATGCAGTTAAAAAACTATTTTAACTGCTAAAAATCAAGATTTAACCTCATTTCTTCCGCCGGATTCCGTAACCGGAATCTCCAAAAAGTCGCATTATAGACAACTCCTTCGTTTAGCGGCCGTCCACATTTGAGTGTATTATTTATGGTTTCCCCTTCTGTCCCATGGCACTCACGTATTTTTATTTTTGACTCTTACGCAACATTGCAGGTCCCTGGCGAGAATATTCGATAATCAATACCGGTGTATCTTGGGCGGCCAAGAAAGGAAGAAGAAGCACCGGTCGGCGGAGGCTCACTTGCCGGCTCAGAAACGCTGAAAGCAAAGCATCGTTAGCGACTTTGGGTAGCTTTTAAGGAAAACGATTCCAACGTGTCGCTGGCTTTCCTCACCAATCGCAGAACACCACCACCAATATCCAGTCTGTCTGCACAATTCAAAGATACATTCTTCTGTGTATTGAATTGGGAAGGAATGGGAATCGAGGTAGAGATGGGGAGGGCCAAAGAAGAGTGTTGGGTGAGGGGTGGCATTCTGGGGGCCGGAGCTTATGGAACAGTCAGCCTCGCCATGAGCAGGTCCAACGGCCAACTCTTTGCAATCAAATCCACTGCCGGTTTTAGTGTCGCTTTGGAAAATGAGTACCAGATTTTGCGGTGCCTGCATTCTCCATACATCGTTCGCTGCCTGGGGCGTAATTACAGCTTTGAGAACGGTGCAAGGTTACACAATTTGTTCCTCGAGTACATGTCCGGTGGCAGCTTGGTGGATCTGCTGAGTAGGTTTGGAGGGAAGCTGCAGGAATCAGTGATCAGATCATACACACGCGACATCCTACGTGGAATCGACTACCTACACAGGCAGGGGATTGTGCACTGTGATATCAAGGGGAAGAATGTTCTTGTGGGTGCCAATGGTGTGAAGCTTGCTGACTTTGGCTCTGCCAAGAGGTTTGCTAATGAGGAGAAGGGTCAGGAGGCGGTGGAATTGAGAGGAACCCCTCTGTGGATGGCACCAGAGGTGTTGAACCAGTCGGAGCAGGGGCCTGCTTCTGATATTTGGTCTCTCGCCTGCACTGTGCTCGAGATGGCTACTGGCAAGCCTCCATGGAGCAATGTTTCCAATCCCTTCGCCGCAATGTATCAGATTGGATGCACGGAGGAGCTGCCTGAGTTGCCTGCTTGGCTTTCAGCTCAGATGCGGGATTTCTTAGAAAAGTGCTTTCGGAAAGATCACATGAAGAGGTGGACCAGTGCAGAGCTGCTGACCCATCCTTTTCTGAATGAGAACTGCTCTGCCAAGGAATCAGAGAAGGGTATTATAGGTTCGGGATCCCCAAGTAGTCATTTGGATTTCAGGAATCAACTATGGGATTCCAATTCTTCTGAGACTACTCCCACTCTGTCACTCAGCATCCCGAGCCCAACAGGGGAATGCAATACGAAAGTGAATAAATCAGTTGAGCAATGCCCAAGGCCTTCTCCTAGAGACAGAGTTATGGCACTGGCCGCAGCTTGTAAATTTAAAGATGTTGCAGACATGTCTAATTGGAACAGAAGCCCCGATGGTCAGTGGATTGTTGTGAGATCTTCCCGAAGTGAATTTCCAACATCAGATAAACGTCTGTGAAAATCAGACAGTAAGAATGGCTCCCCCATCTGGTTGTTTCCATTCTCAGAAGAATTGTAGAGTGGCAGCTTAGAAGCTGTCAATTGGGAGGAGTTGCAGTGAACAGGTGAAGTAGCTGATCAATCCTGGGACGCTGCGGTCTCTGCCTCAACATCAACCGTCTTCTAAGACATATGCCAAGACTCTTCATCCTTGCTTTTAATGGGTGCGGCATCCCATTTGATACTGCAGTAGTAGTTTGTGCACTACAAAATTTTGTGATACTGACACGAGTATGATAAAGCGGCATTGTACATTCGCTGAACTGTACATGATTGTAAATTTGCTTTGCCATGAAACTTGGATTTCTGTTAGAGGAATTTTCCCTTTTGTTTTTGTTATGAATATAAGCCAGGACTATCACCTAACTCATAGCTTGATATCTCATATTTCACACCACTTCTGGAATAAGTTCGCCGTGTTACAATTACTTTACAGCCCAAATGTCTTTTTGCTGTTTTGCTGACCCCATATTTGAAAGAAAATATCATTCGCAAACTAATTCTTAATACCACTGGCTGAGATTTTAAACTCTTAAACTATGGACCCTCTATCTTTCATAGCAAGCCCTCCATTAACTCACAATTAAATCTTTCTTCCGTTTTCAAAACAGGCTTCCTTAAAATTAGCAGAAAACTGAGTTTGCAGACTGGTTTCTTATTTCTCTATTTAGGTTGTGCTTCTCTACTTTTGCTTCTTTTTTTTTTCCACTGTACGCTGTGAAAGAACTTGGTGTTCTTTATAATTTCCAGATTATATGTTACTTATTTATAAATTAAAATTTAATTTTCGAGATCTACTCAGAATCCACACACAATATGCATGGTTATAAAAATATGAAATTGGAATGAAATTAAAATTTGGCTTAATCAAAAATAAATTTGAAAAACTTTATTCAATTCATTATGGTATTTTTGGCATAATTTTTATATAATTCAGTAGAAGAAATATATAGAGTGAGAAATGTTCACAGCGATTGGACAGGTCAAGTTTTTATTCCCCGGTCGGAAAAGGAGAAGAGATAGGGTTACCGATTAGAGTATTATTTGGACAGATGGGTACCAAAAATTACATGATATTTTTTAAGTCATTCTTATTTATTTAAAAAAAAGGACAGGGGGATAACAAACATCGAGAGACCCATGATCACATATTCCACAACCATTTTCGACTATCTTTTTTCGCGTTCGACAGTGCGGGGTCCATTATGTAAGTGATGTCAGTCTTCAGCCTCGCAATATAAAATTTGTTTTCTATATTCATTTTACTGCAGATTTATTAATTCTTAAATTAATTATTAAGAATGATAATTTTTTCATATGAACTTGCAATGTGAGGTGTTGGAAACTTAGATTGACCTCTTTTTCTCCTTGCTTTATTTTTGTAATGAGCCATCTACATTTTATCTAAATATATGTTTAGGGAATCATTCCATACCATCTTCTTATATGAGTTATCTAAGGAAACAAATGTTGAGAGTAGGTGCGCCTTGGAAGACAATATTCATTAAATTCATTACTAGTAGTGTGGCACTTATGGACCACCAGAAAATGATGACTTTGGATCTCGCCGAGGCTTTTAGGCTATTTTCGTCCCAAGTTCGATCCCAAACTCTTCTCTTCGACTATTTTCCTCTCGAGTTCAATCTCCATTGCTTTTCAATTCAATACATAAAGGAGAATAAATTTTATTCCTTGAATTTACAAACCCTTGACCTCTGTTGTTGTAATGATGAGAATATAAAGCTTATGTGCAAGATGAATGAAGAGAACCAGTTAGAGGAAGTCATGAGTGACACGTTGGCAGTGTCTTTTTCATTCTTCTCTATTTTCCCCAATGACATGGTGATATGTTTTGATCATGTTGGAATTTTGTCACAGTGTGACCTTGTAAAGGGTGGAAGTATTGTGAGCTTCGTGAGACATGGATAACGTCTCTACCATGGTAGAGTATACGTCACAATAATGTTATGTTCCATCTTTAGTGTTTAATCTAATTAAGAAGGATGGAAACATGCATGAAATAAGATTGTCATGCAAGGTGGAATTGAAGATACCAAAAATTTGTCACCGTATTTTTTCCAATTTGGAGGATCTGTAGAATCAATGTTCTGATAGTTATCACCACCAGGCATTACAAAGATGATCAGGCAAAGTGTGCATTTTCTTTTCCTCTTGGTGTAGTAACAAGGACAGGGGCTCTTATTACAAGAAGATGCCTTGAGTGAGAGTTGAAAGCCAAAACTTATGTCTTGTCCAAATACTGACCGGGGAAAAGTAACACATACCTAAGAAAAAAATGGCTAGATACTACGTGTTAATTTTTTTTTTTTTTCTAGAAAAGACTACAATTTTAATTTATTATAACAAAAATGACATTCTATAGACACATGAATGTGTGTATGTAGTTTAGTAAGTCCATCTAGTTCATCATGAAATAAATTTGTCTAGAGGGATTTTAGATACACCCTGTCCATCATCACAAGTTATGCGGTCATCCATACATATCAAAAATATTTAAATAAAAGTTTGTCTTTTTCGCCAATCAATCTATCAGTCAAAATAACAATAAAACAACAAAAATATACATATATAGGATAATATAAACAAATTTTCATGTATAAACACTGTAAATCCCCAACAAGAGGGGGAGTTGGAAAGCGACATAAAGACGTGATCGAAGAGTGACCAAAGAGCACCTTCTTGACCCACCAAAAATGAATATCCAATGTGAGAGCCACTTTTGAAAGACCATCAACTTCTTCGTTCAATTCCTTGTATATGTGTTGACATGAACACAAAGTGAGCATATTTTTTAAATTCATGGAATCAAACAATATTGGCTGCAAATTTGAGATCCAGACAACCAAGAAAACACTAATTTTGAGTCTCCATATATTTGAAGTTGAGACACTCCAAGGTCAACGACGAAGTTAAGAAGACATCTACATGCAAGTAATTCTCCCAAACCAATGGAAATATGATAGGAATGATCAAATGATAAATGAAAGATGATACAAACACCACTACGACCTCCCATCTCCGAGTAGGCAATGTTAAAGAAGTCCCATGTGATATCTTAGGGTAACCTCTACCAACACACGTGGGCGACGAGGTTCAGAAGCATGAGGGAAAAGGTTTATCATCACGATGGCCTCATTTGCAATGAGATAAGGAGAGGCGATGAAATCCTAAAAGATTGCCCTATTATGAGTGATCCAAGTAGAGACCATAGACAAACCCTGTCCAATCAAGACCATCGGATTGGAGATTTTGCATTCATCCCAGATATATTGAGAGAATGAACAGTGAATAAAAAGATGGTCAATTGATTCACCAACAACATGACAAAGTGCACATCTACTCAACCCCTGCGCAAACCTTCACAATAGATTATCCCGGGTCAGGACCTTATCACTTAAAATGAACCAAAATAAAAAATAAAAAAATTCCTTGGGGGGACATTTAATTTTCAAAACCTAAGTCTACCACCATTTTCCTTCGGGTTGATTAAGAGCAACAAAGATGTAATTGTACCCCGCTTTTGGAGAGTTGGGACTGCTCTTTGAGGTCTAAAATGGGCCTCCTAAGAAAAATGTACAACCAAAATAAAATTTATAAGAACCCATAGGATTCAAGATGATGATGTCAACCATTGGGAATGATTCACAATTTTTTGAGAAAAAAAGTAAAAAGATTAAAAATAATTAAATAATAAAACTACTTTTGCAACTCGTATTTTCAACTTATCTCCCTAAAGTTTTACTCAAATTCGAACGGGAGTACTCATTGGATGAAAAATTTAATTCCTCATCCAAGGAGTACCGATGTTTCATACTTTTGATGGACTTTGCTACATGAAAAATGAGAAATACATGAAAAAATGTGATTGCAATCACTATTTTCATGTATTTCTCATTTTTCGTGTACTAGGGTCCATCGAAAGTATGCAACATGGGTACCCTTGGACGAAGAATCAAATTCTGCTTCCAACAAGTATTGCAACTCAAAATTTGAGTAAACCCATAGGGAGATAAGTTGAAAAAATAGTTTTTTTCTTTTTCCCGATTAAAATTTGAGGATGCAATCTAATATTATTTTATTATTTCCACTATTATTTTATAATTTCCTTAGGAGGCCCATTTTAAACCTCAAAATTCCCCTAATGAACATATTAATTCTTCCTCCCTATCCAAAAGTTTGATGTGCCCTAAGTGAAGAGCATAAATATAATCAAGCCATTGTCTCCTCAAAATTTACAAAATCTATGAATCATCTACAGTTTTCTACCCCCAAAACCAGATAGTGGAAGAATTAGGTTCTGCAATATGTGCCAATTTGCAAATCCCCCCGATCCTGAAGGGAATCTAATAATTCGATAGGAAGAAGATGAGATTGTTGACTTCCAAACCATGGATCAATACCTAATCAAATGCAATAACCTGATCCCACCCGCCACACCAGACCACTTCGAATAGTTTCGAACATGTTTAGAATAACCCTCTCAGTAGTGGATATGTTTTGATGAGGATTATCCACCAATATGAGCCAATCATCCACAGAGAAGGGATAAATATACTTGGTAATAACCACCTTGGTCCACAAACTTTATGTCGAAAGAAGACGTCAACCCCCCTTGGTTACAAGGGCATGAGAGAAAAAAAAAAATATTATGTAGTCCCCAGCCTCCCATACATTTTGACTTAGAAATTTTTTCCCACCCCACCCATGAAAGAGTGGAATCCCCACCGGAGCCAAACCATAAAAACTTAAAACATATCCTCCTAACTTGTTCAAAAACCCATTTTGGGATCCAAGCCAACGATTCCCAGTAAACTAGGATTTCCTCCGGGAGATATTGTATAAGAACAAGATGGCCTACTAGAAATATACAATGATAAATCCATGAATTAATGTGTTTCTCCACCTAAGATAGTAACCAAATCCATCCCTCCCTTCTATAAGAATTTGGTTTAAGCATAAAACCCAAGTATTTAAAACCCCCATCTAACTGCGAGCATTCCATAGGGAGGATTTCAATGATAGACTAAACAGAGATAACATCCAAATTTTCAATGAGAAGAGAAGATTTTTCATAGTTGATAAGCATTCTCGATGCTTTCCCAAAAAGGTTTAGAATATATTTTAGGACCCCACCTCACCTAGATCCCCATTGTAGAAAATAAGGATGTCATCCATAAAAGGGAGATGTGAGATGGCGAGAGAACGAGAAACAAAACATCCATGAAATGAATAAGAAGATTTTGCCTTGCCCAGGAGATAGTTGAGACCCTCTATAATGGGAAGAAAAAGAAGAGGTGATAAAGGAAAACCCTGTTGAAGACCCCATTGAGCATGAAAGAAAGGAGAAGTTGCACCATTTATAAGCACAATGAAAGAGATAGTTTGAATGTATCTCATGGTCAAATTAATGGATTCAATGCAGAAACCCAAATGACTAAGTATTTGATGTAGGTATATCCATCTAACTCAATCATATGCCTCAGATAAATCCAACATTGAAAATTTCCCCTTTAAGATTCATCGTCTTTAGACTATGAAGACTCTCTTGGGCCACCCTGATGGCTTCTGAATTTGTCTACCCTCTGTTAGCCTCCTGCAGCAGGTTACTCATATTTCATGATTGACATTTTTCCAGACCAAATATGTCATACTTTGCATGCTGCAATGCTCCATATTTCCTTAATAGTCTCCAAGCGAAGAAGGCTACCCAGACTTTATCTAACTGCCTTCCAAATTTTGAGAAGTTATTCCAGTGTTGTACAATTTTCAGTTAAAGGGAGGTCCAAACAGCTTAATCTTGGCCTCCCTAGGTTTCAATTTCCTGTTTTAGAATATAGAGAATGAAAATCTGTCCAAACAGCTTAATCTTGGTAGATTCTTAGATAAGTAGAGAATCAAAGGAGCCCAACAACTTAATCTGGGCCCTCGGATGAAATAAGGGTAGTTTGTAGGTAGGAAAGCATAAAAAAAAAAAGAAAAATTGGAATGATGGGTTTGCAAGTCTAAGTGCACCCAAACCAAAAGAAGAAAAAATGTTAGGTAAATAGGCTGGGTAGGTAGTTTTGAGGTTGCAGAATCTTAATTGTTGATTAGTTCCAGGTTTTTAGGTGTCATCTTTACTCAGGACACAATCACCAGACAGTTCTACGTGAGAAGCTCAAAACAGGCATAACTAACTTCCTTTCTCCATCTCCCCCTAATCATTAACTAATTTCCCCAAAAAGAGGTCAAGATCTGCTTGATACTTCTTGAGTTTCATCATTTTCATGTCATTAGCTTGGGTGAAGATCTGCTTTACTCAAAGATATTCCATACTCTCTCTATAAGGTTCTATCCCCTCGTTGCAACCTAAGATCTCTCGAACTTAGTGCTTTCTTACCATCTCCATATTGACTACTGACATTATTATTTAACTCCCTATATTTTCCCATCCCCCTACTAAAACTATGTAAATCATCCCCTATGTAAATATCCCTCCCCCTGGTTGAAAAATAACCATAAGTACCCCCGGGAATTGCTCAGTTTATCTGAAACTTGGCAAGAGCCCTCAAGCTGCCCCTTCAAACCATCTTCTAAATACAATGGACTCCTTCCAGAGTATAAAATCCATTTTTAGGTTATCGGACCCCTTCCAAGGCCTCAAGTGCCCTTCTGACGCACATTCTTACTCCTTCTGACCGCAATAAACCCTTGCTGATTTCCTTAACACTCTGCAGATCCTAGTAACCATAATCCATCTCGCGTCGCAATATCGCAATATTATCAACACATAATTATGCCCCATCCTGTGTTGCCTGATGCGATATCGGCGATCGGCAGTCGCAAGCGTCGCATGTCCAACTAAAATACCTCCTTGTTCCCCGCCGATGCGATATTGCGATCGCATTGGAAGAATTCCATCGAATCGCCTTCGAATATGAGCACCCCACCACATCACATCTATACCAGGGACCCACCGCTGGCGTCATTCGCCATACTGCTAACGTCAGCAGCCAAAAAAACCAAAAATTCGCGCAGGAAGAAAAATCTCACTTCGAAGCTCCGAAACAAGAAACGGAGGCAGTTTTCGATGTGCGAAGCGCTAATCGCGCATCGCTACGGGAAATAGGCCGTTTTAGGGAATCTTTAGGGAATCTTTTGGTTCCTTGGCCCGTTTTGCGCCGAAAAAGCCCGAAATCGCCCGATTTTGCCAAATTAATTCGGTTTAAAGACAGGAAAGGACCAGAGACAGAGATTAAAGAGTATCAGATCAAATCAACAGGGAAAAAGCACGTCAAAGAGTATTAGCAAGCGGCGGAAACCATCAATGTAGCGGCAAAGAGTATCAGCAAGCGGTGGAAACCATCAATGTAGCGGCAAAGAGTATCAACGAAAATCTTAAACAGCGGCCCAAAGCAGGAGAAAATTTAATACCTTCCAGCAAAGTCAAAGAAAGAGGGTGAAGCCACTCAAAAACCCTCAAATCATGGTTATTGCACATTTAACTCGCACCAGAACAGAACTACAGATCCCAAAGCACAGTTATTCCAGCAGTACTGCATCGAGCCTCCAAGGGTCACATTGCACTCTTTTTGATTCAGTTGCCTCTAGCGTAGCCCAAAGGACTTACCTGCATTTAATTCCAGCGACAATTAGGTTTTTAGAAAAAGCTTTCCAACAGACCTGTTTAGGTCAATTGTAATAAATGACTTTCTGATATTTTGCTTATATATACCACCCTGAAAGATGGAGTAGGGGTTGGTTGGTGAGTCGAGGAAGTTGCTTAATATTTGATATCTCGACATTTTCTTCAAGCAGAGACCCGCACTGTAACTGTCATACTTTCTATAATCAAAGACTGCTGAAAGCATGGATTTCGAAACTGTTTGATGTGTTTAATTGGCCGAGGAGTGATTACGGAATTCCTGTGCTTCTACATG
>APFE030427683.1:39874-63431 GCA_000404065.3 Pinus taeda
TATTTTTCTTTTCTTTTCTTTTCTTTTCTTTTCTTTGCTAATTAGAAAAGGAGCTCCCTAGTCGAAACAAAAGAAAACCCTCCTCTATTGTTGAGGGAAACAATTCAATTTTCCCTTCAATTTCTTTTATTTTTCTCTATTCTTGACAATCCTCTTTGCAAAGGCCCATTCTTTAGAGGATCGTTTGATAGGCTTAAGGTTTTTTACAAAATGTTACCCTGCAATAAGGCCAAACATAGGGGAAAAGTGAACCCTCATTAACCAGTTTAGTGAAAGACGCATCCTTCAACAAAGAAGAATTGAATTTTAAAGGAGCAACAAGTTTGTGGAAAGCTCCCTTTAATTTGAAAAAATTAGGAGAGCCATCATTCCCAATCCACTGCTTGATATTTTGAAATTGACTTAGGAAATTCTCATATATAAGGAAGTGATCAAGGCATTTGACAACACACGTCGACCCAGTCCGTTTCTTTTTCCAAGAAGGCCTAATCTTTAATGGGGTTAGGTCAATCAAACAATGAGAGATCACAGACTCATAGAAAAAATCAACTAGTGGGTTTGGGATTATCCTTTCCCCCCACGATTCAACAACACTCATCGATACATTAAAATCCACCCCAATAATGAGATAAGGTAGTCTAACAATAAAGTTGTTGAAGACAGCCTCCCAAAAAGGACGATGCTTTACAGAGGAACCACAAGCATTTATAAAAGAAATTGAATGAGTCAGTTTTTTAGAGAATAACTCTACCCCCAGCCTCGTCGGAGTACTCCAAGAGTTAATAATATTAAAGGAATGACTATTCCAACCCACCACCAAACCGCTAGAATGACCTATAGCATCAGTAAACTAGAAAAGCCACCCCTACAACAAGTTTCCCAAACACTAAACAATCGAAACTATCAACCTAAGCATCTCTTGAAGAAAAATAATATCCAGATATTTTGAATCAATAATATGTTTCAAAGCGAGTCTTTGGGGGAGGCTTGCAAACCCCCTGATTTTCAATGAGAGCAACTTCATAAGGGAACAAAAGAGGGCGGGGTGGAATTTCTCTAAGAACGCCAAAGATTGAAGTTTGTCACCTAGCAGCCATATTGATCTAGACTTATGTAAGAACGCAACATAATACATATATAAACATAAACACAGAGATGCAGCAGAAATAAAACTTCATTTAATTAATACCAAAGAACTAAAATATGCTTACATACAGAATGGAAATAAACTAGCTCAGGTGATGGTAACTTATCTCTAAGAAGATATGTGGCGGCTACATGCCTCTGAACTACATTACAATGAGGCTCAAAGGCCTATTTATTATTAAGAATCAATGGGAAAACCTAAACATCCAAAAACGTAACCCTAGGAGATGAAGCATCAAAACTATGAGCTTTGTTGGGCTAAATCGGTACATCAACTTCCCGGGGTCATAAATTTGGCATACGATCTTCAATTGTATGCACAATACCTCGTTAGAAATAACTATCCGAGGACTATAACTTTTTCCTACAAACTTTAATCAAAGAATTACATTTGCTTGTTTTCCAAAAAAAACATATTTTAGGGCTCATCAATTTTCCAATGACTTCCTCCAATGATCAAGGCTCATCATACTCAATCCAATCCTTAAATCCTAAATGAAACCCACTAATGAATCTTTGGACCTTCGTTTTCTCATCCTTAAGATAAGGCACATACCTCAACAATTCCAAAAACTTAGTCATGTACTCTTCATCTGTCACAGATCCCATCTTCAATTTGTAGAACTCCTTAACATTATTGTCATAGTATCTCTTTGACAAGTACTTCTTCCTGAAGATCCTTTTAAACTCATTCCAACTCAACTCCTCTGTCCTGATGCCTTTTGTTTAGTCAATTTATTATGTCCTAAATTGCTCTACATAATTATCAATCCAGGTATCGTAAATTGATGAAGTGTGGTGCACCATATGTGCTTAGTTAGCCTTTTTCTTACTTCGTTGTTTCATAGTTTATGTTGTTTTTGGGGTTTTGTTCTTGTTGATCTCCTAAAGTGTCTATGCAAATGGAAATCCTATTCTAAGGTCTTAAGAATATTTTTAAAGGTCAAGTATGTATGTAGATTTCAAGACAAGGTTTATGTCCCTCATAATAACTTCCAAAACTTAGCACTTCAAAAGATCTCAAAACATACTAGTAATGAAATTAGTACTTAAACAACAATGGAAATGTGTTGCTATTCAAATCAAACAAATAATGAACTACTGATCATGAAACCATTATCTCTGCTGCTTATCTAAATGCAGAAAGAAAAATGAGTTAAGCTATTGCACTCAACAAATCAAAAATTGCAAACTAATAAAAGTAAAATCAATTCACTTCATTCATAGTCCGATAGCTCGCCAAGTAGTCTAATCTATGGCTCTAGAGATAATGTCAATAATATGAGGAATTTGATATCTAATTGCAGAAAAATAAAGCTAAAATCAAATCACATCATTCATAGTCCGATAGCTCGCCAAGTAGTTTAAGCTATGGCTCTAGAGATAATGTCAATGATATGAGGAATTTGATATCTAATTGCAAAAAAATAAAGCTAAAATCAAATCACATCATTCATAGCCTGATAGCTTGCCAAGTAGTCTACGCTATGGCTCTGGTGATAATGTCAATGATATGAGGAATTTGATATCTAATTGCGAAAAAATAAAGCTAAATCAAATCACATCATTCATAGTCTGATAGTTCGCCAAGTAGTCTAAGTTATGGCTCTGGAGATAACGCCAATGATATGAGGGATTTGATATCTAAACTAACTAACAAAGCAAATGAATAAGACTGAAATCAAAGCATAACTGAAATTGAAAAGCTAAAAAACAAAGTCAGCAGAGAGGCAAATCTCATGTCATTGTTTGATGCAAAAACATGTAAAAAAAAACTAATCTACAATCAACCGGTTGAACACACTTACATGAATTAAAATTGCATGAATGAAAAATCTAATCTATCAAACTTGAAAGCAATAAAATGACATAATGAAATCAAAGAAAAATTACAAAATAAAATCTACTCTACCTTACATTCTAATGTGCTCCATGGCATCTACTTCACATCTCCTTCCATGTTAAGAACATCAAAGCTTTATTCAAATTATTCAAAATTACAAAGTACAACAAAGCTGTCTAAAGCTTTTTCAAAGCCATCAAAGAAGAACTACAAACTCCAAGCTAAGACTAAGACCAAGAACTTACAAGCTCTAAAATCTAAGCTTAAGAACTAACAAGCTAACAAATGAAGGATAGAGATCTCCTATTTATACAAAAAGATGAGAAGCCATCTCATTAATGAGAGTCCATGAATCTCTCTCTCTACCTCTACAGTCCTAATCAAAATAGGAACTAATAAGACACATGTCTTCTTAGAGTTTCAAAACAATTAGGAGATGTGACACATATCCTCATGATCCCATGATTCTTTCCACTCAAATTTGAATTTGGCCTTAAAGTGCCACATAAAGGTCTTCTAAAAGCCTCCTTTTGACCTACACATGTCAACAATCTCAACCCACTTGTTAGGTATAAGTATATGCACATTATTTCCTATTTTTTAACCACAAATTCACTTAAAAAGGCTAAGAATTAATAAAGTTTTGAAAAACATAAATGTGGCCCAATGATAATGAAAGTGAGATGAATGTAGTGACATAGTAGTGTAATGGAGGCGAAATGGAGGTGATATAATAGACATAATAGTGAAGGTGCAATGGAAATGAATGACATTTTCAAGACCCAACATACCCCCTAATTGAAGTTATTGCATGTCCTCATGCAATATATATTACATTAACTCTTTTGATCCTTGAGCTTTGGTTTAACTTTGCATGATATCATTTGATAACTTCATATTTTTGCAAAGTGTTTTACTTGAATTGCAACATGGTTGGTTCTTGTGTTACAACCAATTTTTTTTTTTTTTTGCATTCTATTTTGATCTTTGAACTTTTCATAATGATATTTTGATTATTGTTTGCAAAGTATATCTTTATTGGATTGCATGATGGTTGGTTTTTGTGTAACAACCATGATTTTGTTTGTATCCAATTTATCCTTTAAACACTTTTTGAAAAGCCATTGTATGCTTATAATAACAATGTGATAGTTAATGTATGTTGGAAGTATGTGGGCTCCTGAATATGATATGGACATGGCAAGATATGAATATGAATGTATTCCCCCCCCCAATTGATGGTATTGACAGTTTTATGAAATGAGGAAGAGAAATGTTTTTCCAACAATTATCATTCTTTTATGGAATTCTATGGTCAAAAGTTAGAAAATGACGTACCTTAACTTACCATTTAGAATGGATGAGTAGTATGTGTGGTCACTGCAAAATTTTGATCATATTCTTCTTCAAGTGGCTGAACAAGAGGAGTCATGGATAAAGAGTTAAGAGGATTTTTTATTGCTTCTACTAAAACTTGTTGAATCTGCTCCAAAATGCTGAAAATAATAGTTTTCATGTCTTCAAAACTCTTTGGCACAATTCCTACTATGTGAAAAGATGTTCTGATTTCGAACATAATAGGAAATTGTTGACTTAGTGACCATTAATGGATGCCACTACTCAACACAAGAACTCTCACCATTGATAACAATGAGAGTCAAGATGCCCAAACACATCTTACTAGGTATAAATGAATTTACCGATATTGAGTCACCTAGAAGTTCTGATAAACAAGGGACATTAATGTATTCCCATTGTTTGCCAGCATGAGAACTTGCCATTAAGACATGCAAGCCTCAAGGTGTCTTTACAAGAAACTTAGACTCAAAGGACTATGGACTCAATAATTTGTATTGAAGCAAGGCTTATTTGCGGAATGAAAATAATAGAAAAGGGAAGATGGAAATGGAAGATGGTAATGGAGAGTAGAAATGACAATGGGCAATAAGCATGTGAATGAACCTCTTGCTTTTATTTGTGGGTTATGAATGGAGAAAAAGAGATGGAAAGTATATGTGAATGTAAATGGAAAATATGGAGTGAAATGAGGTGAATGGTTTATTATGAAGTATGAATGTGATGGAGACAATAGTATCTGAAAGTTTTTCAAGTATTTGGATCTGATTTTGCATCAGCATATTTCCTCTTTGTTGCTAATCATCCTCTTACGAAACAAATTGGTCTTTTAGAGAGACACCATTCTCTTGTAGTCATTTGCCCTTCCTCTTAGAACCTGCAAAAAAACTAATACTTCTTCTGCAATGGAATGTAAGATTATCAAAGGAGAGAGGTAATCAATCTCTCTAATTATGATATTTACACACAAGACTAAGAATTCGTATTAAAAAAACAAGTTCTCAAAGGAAAAATCAAAAGAATTTATACCTGTTTTGGAATTGGTGCCTCAAGTTGATGTTGCTTCTTTTCAGCAATTTATTTCATTATTTACCATTTCAAACTCTAATGATAGATTTCTCATTGTGTAGATCTTATTGAGATCTTTCCAATGATACTTGAATCATCAAAATCTGATTTTGTGTGAGAAAGTTAAGCTGATTTAAACAATGAAGTTTTTCAGCTGTGGAATTGGAGAATAGCTGCGGAATGTGCACAGTTTCTGTAGCTAAAAGTCTTAAATAAAAAGTTAGCCATTCATCTTTCATCATCAGTCCAAAATTAATCAATTCCTTCAGAAAAGTGAGCAAATAACTTATTCATTTCATTGATTCAAAATAGTTTTTTTTTTTTTGACATGCGACGACTTAGTGATAACACACACTTTGACTTCCCTTTGACCAGGGTCTTTTTCATCAACTTGGATCAAATGAATAGGACACCATTCATGTATTGACATTTCCCCAGCTACCCATGTGGTTTGTTTTGCCTCTTGACACCTATAACCTATAGAAGTAATAAAATGGCTGTGGAATTGCCAGCTAGCTGCGGAATCAGGCTGCATTCCACAGCTAAAAGACAGTCAATCATCAGTTTTGAAATTTAGCACACAATCCTCCAATTTCTATATGATCAGTAGCAAGATCAATTGGTACCAAGGCATAGTTCTCAAGGCCACTAATTAAAGGAATTCTAAAAACTGGATTCAGCTGTATTCTAATTGTTGATTTACTCAAATTGCTTAAAACCAAAGCATATAATCCAACTTCGCTATAAGCGTAGTTTGATAAAGATGAAGTGGAAAATAGTCATGAGCTTGATCAGTGCTTTTTATGGGATTACAGGTTAACAGAGGTTGTTTCATTGCAGAGTTTTTGGCTGAAAGTGTGGTCAGACTGCCAAGCACATCATAATAAAGTTAAGCATGTACACAGAACTTGTCAATGAAGACAAGATCCATGAGTACCGACACCTGTGCCAATATTTTAGCAAGTAAAACACCGAGAATAGGAATAGTTGTTAGATGGGTGTTTGGAGAAGTGTCGTATTTGATCATCTTACTGTCAAACAGGAAGTAGCGGAACAGGATTAGACGGGTGGCAGAAGACGTGTTACCTCAAACAACCAAAGTGTGCCGCGTTTAAACTGTTCTTTGCTCATTTAATAGAAATCCTTTTTTTTTCACATGCATTCAGTGACACGGTGGATGACTTGGCAGCCAAAGAAATTGGATCTGAGCGGATTTCTCAAGGAAATCGAAATATGGCCACAACTGTTCAAAAAGAACTGTTTTTCCTCACGTGGAAGGCAAAAAAAGGCTTCAGAGAACCGAGAAATTCTCTCAAACCGCCACTAATTTCTTAAAACGATTTTTGAGTTATCTAATTGACCCCATTGCTGAAAAACCCATGTTTTGTTTTTCCCAAATTCGCCCCCATTTGGCTGATTCATGCAGTTGAAGCTTGACGTTTTTCAGTGTTTTGTGTTTTCCCTGAGTTGCTGCATTCGACTGTGAAATGAATTTCTGAGAGAAAAATTGTTTTCAGATGTATTCTCAGCGTATGAAGTAGTCAATTGCGACGATCTTGTTCCATTATTGAAGTTCTATTTTCATGAAGAAGTTCAGATGGCTATAGTTTCAGGCACGTCAAAGCTACTCCGAGCTGGAAAATTGGCCATGGATAAAGGACAAGCGCAAGGATGTAATGAGTCATAGTTAAGCAACTCTCGGACTATATTATTTCATCCCTTGTTGAAGCATTATATAAGGAACCGGAAACATAGATTCTTACAAATATGTTAAGCTCACTAAATGAATGCATTCAGACTTCAGGTTTGTTGCTTGAAGTTGGGCAGATTTGACGAATTCAAGCAGGTTATTATAGCTAACATGAGCAGAAAAACGAGAGCGCACTTAGAGATCAAGGTCTGGAGATTTTGATGTTGAGGAGGGGAAGGAATACGGGTCAGTGAATGTCCTCCACGCAAGGAATGCAAAGATTTACTACGTCCACCATAACTTCAAGAAATGCAGAGATTGTTTTATTATGTGAAGCGTATTTTTTTTTTTGGTTAATAAAAATTATTATATTATATTTTCAAAGAATATACATTTATATTTACTAAACAAAATAATTTTTTTCTTTTTTTCTTTTGTAAATTTATTGTTAATAAAATTATATGTTATCTTTCAAAGAAAATATACATATATATTTCATTGAACAAAACAATGATTTTTCTTTTTTTTAACATTGTTATAAATTATATATATATATTATATATTCATAGATTAAAATATACATATATTTATTAACAAAACAATTATTGAAATTAATTTTTCTTGATTCAAATGAAATGATAAGTTTATTTTGTCTCTTTTTTTTAACATAAACGATTCTTTTCCTGTCCTCCAAATCACACAAAGTGCAGGAGAAGAACATACTCAAGAAATTATTAATTTTTATTTATTTTTATATAACAATCATTTTTCTGATCCTCCAGATCACACAAAGTGCAGGAGGAGAGCATACTCAAGATTTTCTTTTTTTTTAGATGTAAGAAATAAGATCTCCTAATGACACTTCCCCGACAACGACGCCAAAATGTTTAGTCAATTTAGTATGTCCTAAATTGCTCTACATAAATTATCAATCTGGGTATCGTAAACTGATGAAGTGTGGTGCACCATATGTGTTTAGTTAACATTTTTCTTACTTCGTTGTTTTATAGTTTATGTTGTTTTTGGGGTTTTGTTCTTGTTGATCTCCTAAAGTGTCTAACGCAAATGAAAATCTTATTTTAAGGTCTTAAGAATACTTTTAAAGGTCAAGTATGGATGTAGATTTCAAGACAAGGTTTATGTCCCTCATAGTAACTTCCAAAACTTAGCACTTCAAAAGATCTCAAAACATACTAGTGATGAAATTAGTACTTAAACAAGAATGGAAATGTGTTGCTATTCAAATCAAAGAAATAATGAACTATTGATCATGAAACCATTATCTTTGTTATTTATCTAAATGCAGAAAGAAAAATGAGTTAAGCTACTGCATTCAACAAATCAAAAACTGCAAACTAATAAAAGTAAAATCAATTCACTTCATTCATAGTCCGATAGCTCGCTAAGTAGTCTAAGCTATGGCTCTGGAGATAACGTCAATGATATGAGGAATTTAATATTTAATTGCAGAAAAATAAAGTTAAAATCAAATCACATCATTCATAGTCTGATAGCTCGCCAAGTAGTCTAAGCTATGGCTCTGGAGATAACGTCAATGATATGAGGAATTTGATATCTAATTGCAGAAAAATAAAGCAAAATCAAATCACATCATTCATAGTCCGATAGCTCGCCAAGTAGTCTAAGCTATGGCTCTAGAGATAACGTCAATGATATGAGGAATTTGAAATCTAATTGCAGAAAAATAAAGCTAAAATCAAATCACATCATTCATAGTCCGATAGCTCGCTAAGTAGTCTAAGCTATGGCTCTGGAGATAACGTCAATGATATGAAGGATTTGATATCTAAACTAACTAACAAAGCAAATAAATAAGACTGAAATCAAAGCATAACTAAAATTGAAAAGCTAAAAAAACAAAGTCAGTAGAGAGGCAAATCTCATGTCACTATTTGATGCAAAAACATGTAAAGAAAACTAATCTACAATCAACCGGTTGAACATACTTGCATGAATTAAAATTGCATGAATGGAAAATCTAATCTATCAAACTTGAAAGCAATAAAATGACATAATGAAATCAAAGCAAAATTACAAAATAAAATCTACTCTATCTTACATTCTAATGTGCTCCATGACATCTACTTCACATCTCCTTCCATGTTGAGAACATCAAAACTTTATTCAAATTCTTCAAAATTACAAAGTACAACAAAGCTCTCTAAAGCTTTCTCAAAGCCATCAAAGAAGAACTACAAACTCTAAGCTAAGACTAAGACCAATAACTCACAAGCTCTAAACTCTAAGCTTAAGAACTAACAAGCTAACAAATGAAGGAGAGAGATCTCCTATTTATACAAATGAAAAGCCATCTCGTTAATGAGAGTCCATGAATCTCTCCCTCTACCTCTACAGTCCTAATCAAAATAGGAACTGATAAGACATATGTCTTCTTAGAGTTTCAATACAATTAGAAGATGTGACACATATCCTCATGATCCCATGATTCTTTCCACTCAAATTCGAATTTGGCCTTAGAGTGCCACATAAAAGTCTTCTAGAAGCCTTCTTTTGACCTACACATGTCAACAATCTCAACCCACTTGTTAGGTATAAGCATATGCACATTATTTCCTAATTTTTAACCACAAATTCATTTAAAAAGGCTAAGAATTAATAAAGTTAGGAAAAACATAAATGTGGCCCAATGATAATGAAAGTGGGATGAATGTAGTGACATAGTAGTGGAATGGAGGTGAAATGAAGGTGATATAATGGACATAATAGTGAAAGTGCAATGGAAATGAATGACATTTTCAAGACCCAACACCTTTGACATGCTTCATATCTTCCCACCAAATATTTGTGTTTCCCTTGAGACTAAAAATAGTTATCCTAGCCTTTATGTTTTATAAATAATCGTGTAGCTCGAAGAACTTTTCATCCCAAGCAATCATACATCTGCATCTTCCAATTTCTTTAGTTCTCCATTAAATGTAGAAGACTTGGCTTTCTTGAACTCATCTGGAAAGTATCCCTTCTCACTCCCCTCGTAAGGATGACAACGATGATTACCACATTAAAGGAAATTTCAATCTAATAGTGGCTTCCTAAGAAAAAATTAAGAAATTAATAAAAATTGCAATGTAGACAGTTTTTAATATTACTTTACTTGTATCTATGTTCCACAATATTTATTAGCATTATATTTAACGAAAAAATTTAATATATTATTTCTAATTTTTTACTTTTATTGAAATCCCTCAATATATGACATTTTGATTAAAATAACTATTTATATATTTTATATTTGAATTTAAATGTCTATATTATATTTTATAATTTAACTATTTTTTTGGTGTTTTTTTACTGACATTTCTACTGAAGCCTACAATTTCGTTCGAAATATATTTTTGGATGAAATCCAATATATTTGTGCTTTCTAGATACAGTTTTTAACTATTTAATTATTTATATTTACTATATATTTTATGTTTTGGCTGGTAATTTGTCATTTTTGAAATATGTTTTTTTAACTATTTTCTTTAAATATTTAACTATATGTTTTATATTTTTAGTGTTGAATCGTTATTTTGTCCTTTTTGGAACACATTTTTTGAACTATTTAACTATTTAATATTTAAGTATAACTATATTTATTTTTGGCAATTTTATATTTTTGTTTATAGTTTTTAACTATTTTATATATTTAACTATAATTGTCTATAATATATATATATTTATTTTGCCTTTTTTTGGGGCATGATTATTAATGTCAAATGGACTCGCATTTTTAATTTATATGTTTTCACTAATATCAAGATTTACATTGCATTAATAATTTTTTCAATATTCTAATTCATATAGGTAAGGTAGGTAAATAACATTAATAAAATATTTCATGAATATCCAAATTAATAATAAAATATTTTATCGATACCCAAATTAATAATAAAGTATTTCACAAATACCCAAATTAAACAATTTAAAATTATTTAAGTCATGTACCTCTTTTTAAATTTAAAGGATTTTGATTGGTTTACATATTATGACATGGAAATTACGTGAAAATTCCATGGGCACTTTTAGGTTGAAATTTCCTCTAATGTGATGTATATCTAAACCAAAACTAGAATAGAACCCATAAACACTACTTGTCTTGTCAGGTGTATCCATTCATCTAACACCTTTGACTGTATCACCCCTTTCCAACCTGCTCCCTGATTGGGACTTGTTACCATATGCCCCATTAGTCCTTTACTCCCGTCCATAACTTATCCATTGTTGTCCTTGTCGCTGCAAATCTGATAAACTACGAAAGCTCACTGCATTGACCTCAACTTCATTTTCCTGAGCCTTGGAAAGCCTTTCTTGTGATTGAATTATTATGTCATTATCTATTTTACAACTTATGATCTATGCCTTTAAACTTCTCAAGGTATCTGCTATGTCAAGAGAGTACTCTTCTCCATGTTGCTCAGTTGATCTATAAGGAGAGTCACATGAACTATAGTTCGCCATTATGCTTTTCATCTCTGATCCTTTATCTTCTGTAAACATATCATGTTAGATAATCAAATATAACGTAATCAAACATACCTTAGTGAAGTTCAGGGGAGGCTATCTCGTCTGCACAAATCATTCTACATTAGCATGATATATACATATATATATATATATAATGACACCAACATATCAACCCATTGACATCAAATGAATCATCATGCATGATAGCTCAAATTGTAATAACGACTATATACAAGACAATTATAGCCATTATGATGCATGCATAACAATCACATCTAGCCCATCCAATCTAAGTGTTTGAACCTAGAAGCTCTGATACCAATTTGTAACGTGCCACCCCACATTTACCCTCTTTTATAAGCCCTTTGGGTAAACGTGAAACGAAGCGCCACTATGACATGATCTGACCTCCTCCTTCTAGTTAAGGAAGTGGGGCCTATAATATGACCACAAACTGACATCCTATAGGGAGTACATATCACTTAGAAGCTGAAGAAACACCCTAGGTGGTCATTCCTTGAGTTGGAACCTTGTTCCAGTGGTTCAGAACTATAATTGCACCCTTGACACTGCTGCATCCAGTTGTGAGCCTCCAACCGCACTCACAAGCCTTACTTAATGTAGTTATGACTCCAAATCTCCAATTTTGTGCCCACGGTCTCGATATTTGAGCCATTTTTCTAGGCTAGTCTCTAGATTGTTGGCATTGTGGTGTGCATGGTTTCAGCTGGTTTATCTTTCCATTGGTTCATGATGGGAGCTAGCTCATGTTGTCACTGATATCAACCCTTTGTAGCCTAGCTGATGTGTTGATGCATTTCTTGTAGCATGGTTGCAACTAGTTGAGTTGGAATTGAGTTGATTATGTTGGCATTAATGTCAACCATACGATATCACACTCATGTTGGACCACAGGGACTTCACTAGGGGACCAATACCATACCACGTAGGCTCATATTGGGGGATATATATTGAGGAAGACTTGACTTAATATATTGGGGGATATAAAGGGGGTAAAGGGTTTTTATATCGATGATTATAAAAAATGGAGCTCAAAGTTAATTAAAATATATAAAGGGGTATAAAAAATGTTAAAGAAAAAATGGATACTTAGAATATCTAGTAAAAGTAGGGGTTTTTTAAATTAGGGAGGTGTATCAGGTTCATATTGGTAGGGGATTAAATAATGTGATTTTTGGAGGTATTTTCCGATATGCAGTAAAATTAGGGGTATTTTTAAGTATGTCACGAACGCAGGTGATATGTCAGAGGTTCATTGAGTGAAGCCCTGCTGGACAAATGATGGCAATGGTGCGATTGATGGTTGTGCATGTAAGTGTGTGTTCATAACCTAGTGCAATTTTTGTCTAGTGCAGGAACTAGAGGTTAGGTAGACATGGTTGTAGGACATGTTATGATGTTGTTGCTACAGGTGGATGATGCAGATATACAAGTGTTGGAGATGATGACTCAGGTGTCATCAATTGGCACACTAGTAGGGTTGGTAGTTAGGTCTTCATTCTTTTTCTCATCGAGATGACTTGTTACAATGATGGTTTTGCCTCATGATAATGATGATGATGTTGCAGAGGTGTTACATGTTTGTTCATATGTGTTGCAACTTGAGCAAGTGGTTGAGGAGCTTTTAGGACTTGTTGACACTCATGTGAAACCTTGTTTGTTGGTTTCTATGTCAACATGGCAGTGACACTTGGGAAACTTTATTTTCTTATTTGTAGTGGTTTCAAAGGCTATGACAGAGGTTTGGAGGCATGTACAAGATCTAGAGAAGGTGACCAAACAACTGGCAGAGGTTCTGGGCTAAGGTTTGATGTTTTAAATTAATTTTCCCCTCAACACTAGCATGCAAGCCTGTGGGAGAAATTGAAAGGCTCCAACCACTGGCGAACAAGCCTATGGGAGCGATTGCAACCCAAAGCAACTGGATTTGTCCGTGGAATTGAGCGTTTTCATGGAAATTTATCTGTATTCTTTGCACAAATAGAATTTAATTTGGCATGGAAATTCCTAGAGGCTTCTATATTGAGTTGTAAAGGTTGGGAATGGTTTGGAAAGGTCCTCTAATGATGTGAACACCTTTAGTGCATAAGTAGTGATGATAGTGGATTTAGTTTTTCAACTTTGTGCACTCTTGATCCCAACCCTAAGGTGAATTTCACCTAGTACATTTTATATACACCATTTTGGAGCTGAGTATTGGTTAGCTCAGTGTGAGAATGAGTTAGAGAAGGTTGCATTGTGTCAATATGCTTCAAACCTATTTGTGAGTAGAGATAGATTGTTCTTGTGGGCAAATAGCGGTGAGTGGAGCAGATTGTTGAAGCAAAGATATCAATATTCAAATCAAAATTAAGATTGTTGTAGTAGATATCGTATATGGAGCAGAGTTTGTTAGTAGAGATGGAGAGATTGTTACAGCTTCATGGTTGTGACTCTCACTTTTGTTTTGCAAGTGCTGCTAGTGCATTTGGCACATAGCTATTGTGTTTTATGTTACTGATTTTATTATGCAGTAATTATATTTGGCATTGACAATTTGATATTATGGTTGAGTATGTGATATGTTTATGATGTTGGTGATGATATTATTCAGTTTTTATTTAATAGATTATGGCCACTATTTTGCTGGAGTAGAGAGCATGTTTGTGGTGTTTTTAATTTGATGAGATTGCATTTCTATTGGAGATTGTATTGCAAAGATGAATCATGTTGAGCAAATAGTCTTGGGATCCAGTATGAATTTATATGAAACAAGGTTCACATGGAGTAGAGGAGCAGTCACTTCATGGGTGTGGAGCAGCGATTGTGAAGTTTGAGTGAAAGGGATAGTTTCTCCATCCAATCGAAGTTGGATAGTCCAATCGGATTTGGAAGAGGATCACTAATTGTGGTGGCTTTCAGTGGATGGTAGTCTGTAGATCCATGTGAGAACATAGTATTCCCTTTTGATCAACAGAATCAATTCTCCTAGATGATAGGAGTCAGCTGATTGTATATGAGGTTAAGTCTTCATGTTGATGGGAGTCAACAATCTATGTAAAAGACACATTTTTCTTAATAGAAGATTCAGAGCAGCGCAACAACAAGGGTGGTTTTTTTCCTGGTGAAGGGTTTTCCACCTGATATCTTATGTCCTTTGTGTGGATGAGTTTTAATATGTTGTTTATTGTTTCTCTTGTGGTTATCTTGTTTTCGCTGCTTATATAGTCTATTTTATGAGATAACTTATTATGTTTCTAGTTAATATTGTGTGATTTAGTAGAGAAGTTTTAATTGGTAATTTTTTTAAAGAAGTCACGACTACTGATTGACCCCCCCCCTTCCCTTCTTAGTAGTGCTCAAAGTTTTCCTATATTGGTATCAGGGTGGGCCTCTTGGTTGTAGCTTGATCGCTAGAGAGTAGATTTTGGGTTTGTTGGAGAAAAAAATTGTTTTTTTTTTTCTTTTAGAATGGCTTTTCAAGGAATGGTCATCCTCATTGTTGCAAATTTCAAGGTATGGAAGAAAAAGGATTGAATCTCAATTATTTTTTCTTCTGGATCTAACATTTGGAGATTGGTATGTGAAGGATGTACGAAGGATCCAATTGCAGATGAAGTTTTGCATCAAGATGCACAAGCTAGATGCCTAATCTACAAGAATCTTCATGATGATGATTTGAAGAGGCTATTAGGTTTGAAATATGCAAAGATATGTAGGACAAGCTAGAATTCATATTTGGAGATGGTTCCAGCAGTAATATGGAAAGTGAGAAGAAGAGAAAAAAGAAGAAGAACAAGAAGAAGGACCTTGAAAAGAAAGAAGCTCAGCCACAAGAGTCTCATCCTACTAGTGCAAATGATTCAGTTGATGATGAGAAGAAACCATAAAATCATGAACCCAAAGGTATAAATATCAATGATTTTATGTTAAGTTATAATTTTGATGATTCACATTTTGATCATGATGAAAGGCCTACTGAAGATGAGAATGGTATTAAGGGTCTTAGAGCTAAGATTTCTAGACTAACAAATGCATGCAAGGATCACGAAAAATTATTGCAAATCTGTGATGATAAGGAGTCTAAGTTCAAGGAGGATATTTTCAGCTTAAATATTAAATTGGTAGAATCAAAAAAAGTTGAGGAAGGTATGAGGAAGAAATATCAAGAGAAGGAAAATGAATTTGAAAGATTATAAGTTGAAGTGGTGTCCTTGAGAAAGCATCGGAAGATGGAGAAGAACATTGTGGCCTTGGATAGTTTGCTTGAGATCCAGAGATCACCATTGGATAAATCTGGTCATGGATTTCAAAAAGGTGAGTCTAGTTTTCAAGCAAGAAAAAATAACAAAGAAGAACCCAATAAACCTGTAGCAAAAAATAACAACATCAAGAGTGTGAACCAAAGAAACAAGTAGAACCAGCAGAAGATCAAGCAACAAAACCAGCAACAACAAAGAAGAAAACCTCAAGGAGTGCCTATATTTAGAAGATGTTTTGCTCCAAGAGAGGATCATGGCATATCTGTACTATTTCAAAGGAATCTGAGCCATTTTGTTCCTTCTATGCATAATATAGAATGTTACAACTGTCACAAGTTTGGGAATGTTGCAGCTAATTATAGGAGAAAAATTTATAGATCTAACCAACGAAACTTGTAATAGTATCAGTAGCCAGGGAGTTTGGCCATCAAGTATAATCATGGTTTTTGTGGTTATTGTTATTCATGTAACTTATTTGGTCATAAGGCATTTGATTGCAGATCTAACCAATGGAGGAGAAGCACTTTGCATGCAAGGTATAAATTTGGCATGAGCAATAGGAAATTTGATCCTCTTGCTTCATATCTTGTCCATGTGGAGTACTACACATCTCATAACTTTGGTCATATTGCAAGAGATTGTTTCATGCCCCGTTATTCTTGGGAAAATCGGCCAAAGCAGTAAAAACAAAGAGAACCTAGCAAAAAACCAGTGAAGGAAGAAAAGAAGTAGCCAAATACCACGTGGAGAAATAAGGAGCAACTACTCTTCAAGTAGTGAATAGAATCACCTCCTTCAGTCCATGATTATTTCTTACATACTCATAGAGTATTGCAGAGTTCATGAGAGGTGCATAACCTCAGGGCAAGCGTATGATAGAAGTATGGTAGCTTATTGAGTACAATTTATTGCAACATCATATGATGAGTTCATATGAGCCTCATGTACATTCAGGTCCACAAGACTAGCCTGTCTATTGGAGGTATATTGAGCTTAGGGGGACCTATTCATGGTATGAGGTTTGCATGAGTTATTTTATATTTCTCTTCATCATTTTCACTCAGTTATTCGCAACAGTTATATACATGTTTTCTTGAGTGAAATAGATACATTTTTCAGCCACATATATGGTTTTGGTCTCTACTGACATTTGGTTGTAAAGTTGTACAACCATGCATGCAATGAAGGATGTATAGAGATGACATGTGTATTACAACCATGTACCTTTTATTGTTTCATCAATATGTATTGGTTGAGAGTCTAGTTAATAGTAAGTTGAGTCATCATGGTGTTAGGCATGTCTTGAAGGAGTTTCATGAGTCTATTTTGTAACCACTTTTATGGGCTTATGATGATGTAAAATTCATGATATGTCATGTATTTGAGTTATTAGTCCATAGAAGATGATAATATCAGCCATGTATTTATTGATATATCCATGTAAAATTATCATGAAGTCATGCACTTTTATTATATGTATCTTTGGGCCATTTAGTCATGAGGTCATGTTATGGTCATATGTGAGTCATGTATGAGGTATTATGTTGCTACTATAACCATGTATGTATCAATGTATATGTCATTTGAGTCATGGTCATGTGAATCCTTAGTCCATATGGTGCTTCTATTTGTCAAAAGGAAGCAAAGCTTGTAGTGGAAGCAGTAAGTACAGCTTGGAGATGGCACGTGTTCAAGGGGAGCATTATTTTCGCTTTTTTATTTCAACCATACATTGTTGTAATTGTGATCCACTTGGAGGTGTTCATGATTTGCCTCATGCTATGCTATGACAGTTGGGGTTATTGGCCTCATGTTCTGTTCAGAGATGTTTGGTAGTTGTTGCAAAGTAGTTGTTATGGAGAGTGATGGGTTGATGATGATGTGCACATTATTGCGTGCTATTGTTTATTATGATGATGCTCATTGATGCTTGTATGGTTACCTTATATTGGCATATTGCCACTGCTGTTAGAATTTGATTGGTTGGTATGCTTCTTTGAATGTTGATTGGTTATTATGTGCTTCTCGCTCCTGATTTGGAGAGACATGGTTACATGTTGATTTGCACTATTTTTCAGCCATGTAGAGATCAATTACTCCAATGTTTATGCTTCATTTTTGTTGCCTTATCAGATGGAGTTGACCCTTTCCCAATGATGTCAAAGGGGGAGTGATAGAGGAGATTGGTGTGGAGGTTGTGTGTGTTTGCCATCAATTCCAAAGGGGGAGATTGTTGGCATTATGGTGTGCATGGATCCAGTTAGCTAATATTGGCATTGCTTCATGATGGCAACTAGCTTATGCTGGCATTGATATCAACCCTATGTAGCCTAGCTGATGTGTTGATGTCTTTATTGTAGCATGGTTGCAGCTAGTTGAGTTGGAATTGAGATGGTTATGTTGGCATTGATTTCAACCTGATGATATCACACTCATGGTAGATAGATGATGGCACTGGTGTGGTTGATGGTTGTGTATGTATGAGTGTGTTCATGACTTAGTGCAATATTGGTCTAGTGTAGGAACTTGAGGTTGAGTAGACATGAATGTAGGACATCTTATGATGATGTTGTTATGGGAGGATGATGCAAATCTACAGGTGTTGGAGATGATGACTCAGGTGTCATCCATGTTGTTAATTTGGCACACTAGTTGAGTTGGAAGTTAGGTCTTCTTCTAGGTCTTCATGTGTATGCTCATGGAGATGACTTGTTACAGTGATGGTTTCACCTCATGATGATGATGATGATGATGTTGTAAAGTGTTACAGGTATGTTCAGATCTGTTGTAGCTTGAGCAAGTGGTTGAGGAGATCTGAGGACTTGTTGGCAATCATGACAATCCTTGTTTGTTGGTTTCTAGGTCAACATGGTAGTGACACTTGGGGAGACTTTTTTTTTCATTTGCAGGGGTGTTAAAGGCCATGACAGAGGTTTGGAGGCATGTATAGGAGCTAGAGAAGGTGACTAAATAATTAGTAGAGGTTTTGGGCTGATATTTGATGTTTTTACTTAGGTTTTACCCCAACTACTGGCATGCAAGCTTGTCGGAGTAGTTGAAAGACTCCAACCATTGGCAGACAAGCCTATGGGAGCAGTGGAAACCTAGAGCAGCTAGAGTTGTCTGTGCAGTTTAGAATTTTCACATAAATTTCTCTGGATTCCTCACGCAAAGAGAATTTAATTTGGCATGGAAATTCCTAGAGGCTTCAAGATTAAGTTGTAAAGGTCAAGAATGGTTTGAAAAGGTCCTCCAATGATGTGAACATCTTTAATGCACAAGTAGTTGTGATAGTGGATTGATTTTGTCAACTTTTTGCACTCTTGATCCTAGCCCTAAGGTGAATTTCGCCCAACACATTTTATATACATCATTTTGGAGTTGAGTATTGGTTGGTTTAGTGTGAGAGCGAGTTATAGAAGGTTGCATTGTGTGACTATGCTTCAGACCTATTTGTGAGTAGAGATAAATTTTGCTTGTGGGCAAATGGTAGTGAGTGGAGCAGATTGTTGAAGTAGAGATATCAATATTCAAGTTAGAATAAAGGTTGTTGTTGTAGAGATTTTATATGGAGCATAGTTTGTTGGTAGAGATGGAGAGCTTGTTATAGCTTCATGGTTGTGATTCTCACTTTTGTTTTGCAGGTGCTGCTAGTGCATTTGGCACATAGCTATTGTGTTTTATGTTACTGATTTTATTATGCAGTAATTATATTTTGAATTGACAGTTTGATATTATGGTTGAGTATGTGATATGTTTATGATGTTGGTGATGATATTATTCAGTTTTTATTCAATAGGTTATGGCCACTATTTTCCTGGAGTAGAGAGCATGTTTGTGATGTTTTTACTTTGATGAGATTGCATTTCTATTGGAGATTGTATTGCAAATATGAATCATGTTGAGCAAATAGTCTTGGGATCCAGTATGAATTTATATGAAACAAGGTTCACATAGAGTAGAGGAGCAGTGACTTCCTGGGTGTGGAGCAGTGATTGCGAAGTTTCAGTGAATGGAATAGTTTCTCCATCAAATCAGAGTTGGATAGTCCAATTAGAGTTGGGTGAGGATCGTTGATCATGGTTGCTTTTAGCAGATGGTAGTCCGTAGATTCGTGTGAAAACATAGTCTTCCGAGATTATTAATAGAATTGATTCTCCTAGGTAATGGGACTCAACTAATTGTATATGAGGTTGAGTCTCCATGTTGATGGGAGTCATCAATTTATGTAAAAGACACATTTTTATTAATAGAAGGTTCAGAATAACGCAACAACAATAAGGGTTTTTTTTTTTTTTCCTGATGAAGGTTTTTCCACTAGATATCTTGTGTCCTTTGTGTGGATGTGTTTTGATGTGTTGTTTATTGTTTCTCTCATGGTTATCTTGTTTTAGACGCTTATATGGTATATTTTATGAGATATAATATATTATCTTGTTGGTTAATATTGTGTGATTCAATAGAAAAGTTTTATTTGGTAAAATTGTTAAAGAAGTCACATTATTGATTCACCCCCCAAGTAGTGCTCAAAGGTTTCCAACATAAACCACTTACCAGAACTTCTTGTAACTTTCCAGAATCATATTCCTCATAACGACAATGCTAATAATTCAAACTTGAAGCCAGAACTTGACCTATACTGGTTAGAACATACTAGACATTATTCAAACACATGGTAAAAATGTAAGCTACAAGTCATGAATGCATATCTAAGTGTAAATATCTATACTTTAGCTGAAAAACACTGAGAAGGTCTAATGCCCTCTTAAGTAGCTGCAACAACACTTGTTAGCCCATGCATTCATTAACCATACATCAACTTATTAAAGCATAATTAGAGCCATAGCTAGAACATGTTACAGAACCATGCTTATAGCCAGAATATTAACCATGACAGAACAATCATCAAAGAAACATAATAACATGTACAAATGCTCATAGCGTACAATAGAAAAATAGTTATTATTAACTTATGCAAAAGTAGCCCAAGTCAGGGACTTGCACATACCGCCAAACCATAGATTGAGTTGAAACAAATCTTTCTTTTAGCCAATCACCCTTGTGCCATATTCCAAGCATGAATGTGGGATTTCATGGGATAAACCAAGACATAAACATCCAAAGGAATGCAGAGGTTAAACCACCTCCACCCTCAAATTACTGTGATCTCACCAAAACCATTCAAGAGATCATGAAACCAAAACAAACCTAGATGCCTTATAATTTCTTCACCATATCTTGAGGAAATTTCTTGTCTCCAACCACCTGTCGAGGGCTTCCTAGAGAAAACATTCTCCACCCCCAACCCTTAGGAATTTTCCTAAGACCACCTCACATGGTTCTAAAAACTTATGACAATCCAAAGCTCAACTAATAATGAATCCATGACACCATGGCTCTCCCGAAAATGGCAAGGCAAGGCTGAAACCACTGTCAAACTCGATAAATCACATGCCAATGACAACAAATGAACCAAATAAACAAATGCATTCACACCTCAGCTAGGAAATCACACTTGCAACCTGTTACTTGCAAAATCTTCCTATTGAATCTGTTGATCCAACCTTCTCCTTGCTTTCCTTTGTTTTTTTGCTTGTCCTTTTCCTTCCTTTGCTTGATTTCTCCTCTTGCTACTTTCTCTCTCTCTGAAACTAATTCCAAAGCCAAACTGACAAAAGATGTGAATTGATCCTCATAAGCATTTTTATCATTGAGGACTCTATTTTCTTCATTTCCTTCTAATTTCCCTCTCAAGCAAATTTATGTCTCTTCACCTTCCTTTTCTCTCATTTTCCTTTATTTCTCATAAATAAATGTCAATTAATTCCTCTTTGTCTTTGTCAAATTCCTTAGCCATTAATAAATTGAAAATGATGCCCACTATAGTGCTTTGCCCAACATTCATCTTGGAATATGTGTCCCATGACCTTGGCCTTATTTTTCCTTTATTAACCTTTATTACGTGAACTTTTAACCTGGGGTTGTTACAACCTGCCAGGTTGTCTCTGCAATTTGCGAGAGAGAAAAAATGGAAATGAACACTGCCTATCCTTCCACTATCCTAGTCCAATTAAATAACGATTTTAGTGGCTCTACGAACTCAATTCAACCCCAATCCCATCACATTAAACTTGTCAGACAATGACTTCTCTAGGCTAGAAGCAATTGTTGCATTTAATTCAACGAGATATGGGTCATGGCTTTTCAAACTAGGTGGGCAAGCCAGCGAGTAGCTTTGGGAAGAACCAGCGAACAAGCAAGCTTCCCTCAGACCATTTGTGATACTGTCCCTTCTTTAATGGTGTTAATTAATAAATAATTGTAACATATTTAATTGGGATTCAACTAGTTATGGTTCTCCAAATTAATATTACAATAAAAAATTATTATTACAAGAAATAGGAGTAGAACATAGATGTTACAAACGACGCAAAAATAATCATAATATTTACATGAAGTTGCAATAATGGAAGAATCTTGCATGTGTTTGTCTTGATATCGTGCCAATTATTTTCAATGAAGTTGCAATGATAGAAAGAATAAAAAATAATCATAACATTTACATGAAGTTGCAATGATGAAAGAATCTTGCATGTGTTTGTCTTGACATCGTGCCAATTATTTTCGATGATTAGGTTCTATCTAGATACCATAAGAGTAAGAATAGTTTTTGATGAGTTTCACACTTACGATAGTGTGTTGATTGCTTAGCCTGCCTTTTACCAATATAAATTGTAATGTGTTATTTATTAATGTATTATTTAATTATACAATATTATTAAATTTATAAAATTATCTATATTATAATTTTAAAATATCTGCAAAATACTAAATTTAAACCTATTTTTTTTACAGTATAAGCTAATTATAAAATTAAAACTATAAACTAATTTAATTGTTACAGTTAAACTTCATTGGACAATACTACCACAACTACTTTTATTTTAAAATGTACACATGCTCTTCACCAATTCTCAAAAACTAATTGTGGATGTGCAGACCCGTAACTTCTGTTGGTGTGGAGGTGAGATTATAAAGCTCCGGTTGGAAGGTTAGCGGATAGGGCGGGCGAGGAAGTCTTGAGTGGCACGTTGGCGGTGCTTTTTACATTCTTCGTGAGTTGCCTAAATGGCATAGACAGATGCTTCTAGCACGTTGGCATTTTGTCGCGGCGCGACCTTTTTAAGGGTACAAGTTTTCTCCGGACCAGTAGATGTGGACGACGGTTCTACTATCTGTAGATTACGCTACGCGTCACAATCATGTTAGTTGAGCATCTTGATTTTTTTATTTCATTAAGCGGGTCGGAAACGTGCGTAAAATAACATTGTGTGGCGTGTGGCCGGTTGAAGTATAATTGTGAGACCAATATTTTGTTTTGTCACCGTATCTTTTCCAACTATGAGGATCCGGGGAATTAATAATGTTCGGATAGCTGTCACCACCACACGTTAGGAGAATGGTGAGCGTCTTCTTGGCGTGGTAACCGGGACAGCAGATCCTCGTCCAAGAAGATGACTTCAATGAGAGTGTTACAAGCCAAAAGTTATGTCTTACTCCAAATAAAGGCCAGGAAAAGGAACTCAAAGCTAAGAAACAGCTGGCTAGATACTACGTGTCTAAATTGTTTCACTTGCCTTTTTATCATTTATATGAGGTGGAATCGCTCTGTTTATCAGTTAGATGAGGTGGAGTTTAATTATT
>APFE030427685.1:0-24338 GCA_000404065.3 Pinus taeda
TCAAAACAACCCAATGCTACATGGGAAGTTCCTAAAATGATGCAATACTATGTTTCTCTACTCACACTTTGGGATCAATCCATTTCGTCGACTTTGATTTCCTTTGATATTATTGTTTGTAGAATCTGGGACGTGATTTTCTCTTCATTTTCACCATCGCTCTAAGGTTTTCTATGTCCTTAGGCACTCAAATCATATATTCTTGCACTCATGCTTCCTAAGAGGTTTTGTCAAGACCAGTTCAAAATCATTCCTTGGTTTTTTTTTTAGGAGATCCCATGCTCGCAAGACATCTGAAAAAGTAATTACTGTGTTCCTTAATGAATATCTCGAACTAGTTGTCGAATAACATTGCCTTTAATGAGTTTTACGAGGGAAAAGAGCTAAGGTGATGTGAATTTATTGACACAAGGTTCTCCCATGCATCCTCATGTGTTTTCTATCACCTGAACATAGGTAGCATCGCCACGTCTTTGAATGAATGTCTGCGGCATGTGGTTTGTATTATGGAACACTTAAATATATGGAGGAAGTCCTATATTAGAAAGGCCTTCCTCATCACCAATGAACACGAGCTCTCGGCAAGCCTTACTATACATCCTTTTCTCTCACTTGGTTTATTCTTGGGGGTTAAAAACATATGGCTTGCATAAAAGTGTGTATTTGGCATTGCATTCCCAATGACAATGCATACTATTCATAAAACAAACTTATGATGTCTATGTTAATTATTTCTATGTTTCCTCATATAACCCTTATTCCATGGCATATTCTGATATGATGTGGCATGGTTGAACCTGCATGTGATATTTCAAGGTAATATGAGCTACAACCTAAAATAATCCACATCATGATACAAGAGATAAATCCCTTTATGACTTTAGCATATTAACATCCAATGTTGTTTCATATTTGCAATATCAGAGTGAGGGTATCAACCAAAATAAAATACTTCAATGAGCATGATTAAATTGTCCTTACCCTATGTACATTTCGCATTTTAGTGCACTAGAGATACCGCGAGTGGCTTCATAAACAAAAATGACTTGAATCTTGAGACATTAATTTGAATATTAACATTCGAAGAAAAATTCCAAGTTTCAGGGGCTACATCTCCCATGCGTAAACAAACCCTACTCTCGGAAATGAATGGCTATGTTCGTGAGAATTAAAGGTGTGATGGGTGTGGATGATGCAATTGAGAATCATTAAAACATGGTGGAGGCTAAGAGGAGTAATGTCAGCCAAAGAAGAGCTTAAGAGCACTAGGTCTAAAATTACATTATTGGTTACGATAACCTAGGGTTTTATAATATATGAAAAAAACCATAGTCTTTTCAAACCCTACATTCTCTCAAAACCGAATTCACATCCGGAGATGTAACAACAGTCAATAACCTCGGGGAAGATTCCCTGTAACAACTCTCACCATGATGCCATGTAATTTTGATGAGAAAGCACCTCTGAAGGAATGAAATTAGGTTAAGACAAGGAGGAGATAACGCCTTATGAAGATCTGTGGTTTCTCCCAAACCCTAATATTGTCAATTGCAAGGAAATCCAAACTGAAACACATGGGTTTAGGGTTTAATATATTTATATCAAGGTTTATAATCTTAAAGTTTGTAATATTAACATTAGAGTTTATAAGATTTGGTTTTAATGTATTTATATTAAAGTTTATAATCTTGAGAAATATAATATTAACATTAGGGCTTATAATATTGGGTTTTATAAGATCAAAGTTTATAATATTAATATATTAATCTTAGGGTTTATAATATTAGGATTTACAATATTAATTTTAGGATTTAATATATTAAACTTGTGGTTTAATATATTAATCCTAAAGTTTATAATAATTTTGTTATAATATTAATCTGAGGGTTTATAATCTTATGGTTTATTAATCCTAAGCTTTACATTATATTGCATTACAATTTATTCAATGTCTCATTTCCAAATTACAGAATTGAGGCTTAGTATTATGTTTTATAATATTAGAGTTCTTAAGATTGGGTTGATACTATTAGGGTTTAATATTAAGTTTATAATTTATAATATTAGGTTTTATAATATTAATTCTAGGTTTTATATTATTAATCCTAGCATTTATAATATAAGGGTTTTAAATATTAAACATAGAAGATTAAGGTGTATAATATTAATCCTCGTGTTTATAATATTAAATGTAGGGTTTAGTATTAATCTTAGGGTTTAATCTATTAAACTTAGTTTTTCTAATCTTAGGGTTTATTATATGGAGCTTTATATTGAGGTTTAATATTAGGTTTTATAATATTAATTTTATAGTTATTATATGAGGTTTTATAATGCTAGGTTTTTCTATTAGGGCTTAATATTGGGTTCTATTAGGGTTTTTAGTATTGGGTTTATAATTTATAATATTAAGGTTTCATATTAGGAGTTATAACATTAGGGTTTATAATCCAAGGGTTTAATATATTAAATTTAGGGTTTGATATATTAATCCTATAGTTTATAACCTAAATGTTTATAATACTAATCTTAGGATCTATAATACTACACAAGGGTTTATATAATATTAATATATAATAATAATCGTAGGGTTTATAACATTAATTTTAGGTTTCATAATAGAAATCCTAGGGTTTATGATTTTAACCATAGAGATTATAATATTTATCATAAGATTTAATAGAAATCCTATGGTTTAATATATTTATCCTAGGGTTTATAATATTAATCTAGGTGGATATTGATTGCCACCCACCTATTCCACTTATATCCCACCATTATTTACTTTAGTTTTCTTAATTGTAGCACAATTTACTATGTTTGGTAGTTTTTCACGCCATGAACTTCTAGAACTGTTCTTGAAAATGAGCAATCTCTTGGCTTGCGGCAGGTGTTTGTAGTCAAAAGTTCATTAGGGGAATTTTGAGGTCTAATATGGGGCTCCTAAGGAAATTATAAAATAATAGTGCAAATAATAAAATAAGATTAGATTACATCATCAAATTTTAGAGGGAAAAAATAAATAATTTTTTTTTTTCAACTTATCTTCTTATCGGTTCACTCAATTTTTGAGCGAAAACACTCGTTTGATGCAAAATTTGGTTCCTTGTCCAAGGAGTACTCATGTTGCATACTTTTGATGGACCCTAATACACGAAAAATGAGAAATACATGAAAAAGTTTATTGCAATCATGTTTGTTCATGTATTTCTCATTTTTCGTGTAGCATGGGCCATCAATAGTATGCAACATGGGCACTCCTTGGATGAGGAAATAAATTTTGCATCCAACAAGTACTCTCACTCAAAATTTGAGTAAAACCTTAGGGAGATAAATTAAAAATATGAGTTGAAAAAATAGTTTTATTATTTTATTATTTTTTAATCATTTTAATTTTGTACTCCAAAAAATGATGAATCATGCCCCATGGCTGATATCATCTTGGGATATTGAATCATGTAAAAAGGTTTATTATTGAGTCAAATATGAATTATGGAATCTCCACGCCATGTCAACCTAAGGGAAGATCAGGTCAGCCTAAAACACTATTCAACCCCACAAGAAGCCTATAAAATGAAGGACGTTGAATTCATTTGGAGCATCAATTCTAATCAATTTTGAATTATCGCTACTTGGAAGAGGTGCAAAAAATATTGTTGTTTAGCAAAAGTGTGAACTGGGTAGCTCGGAAGCTCTATTGCTGGGAATTTGAAGTGAATGTAAGTTTGGGGTAGCCTAAGGAATTAAGGAAAATGAAAATTTTAGTGGTCGTTTCTCTCTATATCTTCCTTCGGATTGGGAGAATGAATTCTTCCAAGTTGGACCACTGTCATAGGCTATTAGGTCCTGCATAGTTGAAGCTGTTGGGAAGAGGTCAATATTCTAGATAAATATTTCTATGAGGTATCATACACGTCATATCTATATTTCATTTCATTCCTTCACATATCTAGATCAGTGTTATCAGAGTGGTCTACTCTTTCTTCGTTTTTCTGTGCATGTCCCGAGTGAGGTTGTGGTATAAGGAGTTAGAGCTCAAACTTGTTGAACCTTTATAAGACCGACCTCACCTATCTTGACAAATTCTCATGGTAGAAGAAACGAAAGATGAGGGAGCAGGAGATCCTTTGAAAATATTTCTCGAAGAAACCCTCGAGCGATGAAGGAATGAGATAATGTAAAACTTTTCCTAGATCCTTCGGCGGATGCCCACTGATGATGCATCTTCATACCGTAGTCACTTCGAAGGTGCTACCCCCTTCAAGGTACAAGTAAAATTCAATATCCATACATTCAAAGGTTAAATAAATGAAAATGTTGTCGATAGATGATTGAATCTGTTGGAAGGCTACTTTTCGATCCATAGTTTCTTCGATTGGGAGAAGATTACTTTTGTACTACTTTAGGTTTCTCCCCATGTTAAGGAGTGGCGGGAAAATTAATATGAGAAAAGGGTCGAGGAATCCTCTTTATTTACAACCACCCACGCTTGGAACTCTTTCTCAGGCATTGTCAAATAACAATATTACCCCGTGGGGAGTTATGACGACAGGTACATACAATCGACTACACTATGACGACAAAAGGACCAAGATGTTCATGAGCTCAATTTTTTTTCATACTCTATGTAAATTTGGGTATCAAACACTCTGAGTGACATCTAGTTCTCAAGTACTATGGGTGTTTGTGCAAATAAATTCAAGAAGAAATCGAGTTCCTAGACATCTCCTTGCTTGGTGTAACATACTGACATGCTGCAAGATTGAACAAAAAATAAAAAAAAATAACGCGACTTTGGATTTGCGAATCAAAATTAGGGCAAGAGTGCCCCCATGCCGCAGAATAAAGGACAAGCCCAAGGTGGGGTGACCCATGACAACTCATTAAAGCTCAAAGTAAAGAATAACACCACAAAGACAAATAAGGAAACTAGAAAGTGTTGTGAGTTCCATAAGAGCCCCACTCATAACATAAGTGAGTGTTGAGCGAAGTAGTCACTAGTGGATGAACTGAAGGCTTAAGAGTCAGATGCATTTTTTGACTCTGAGTCAGGACCCAATAAGTAGAATGACACTAAAATAAGGAATTGCTAAGGGGGGGGTCAATTAGTAATAGAGAGATTCATAAAGCTTCAAGCACGATTATTTCTTTCTCTTCATTACTATTAGTTACTTTTATGGACATTCATAGTGCATTATAAATAATTAGCAAGAAAAGTCATTCACATGCAGACATAATCCATCAAATGAGAAGCACACACATATTGGCTCAGATATTTTTTATGTGGAAGCCCAAAAGGAGAAAACCACCAATGTGTTTTTTGTTCAATTTGTTTGTGAGTACCGACTCAAAAGAGGCCCTAACCCCCTTTAGATATCAAGCCACAAATTTCCAAGAGGCACCAAACTCTTATGAATGTAGATACTTATCTTCTCTATCCACTGATCTACTTTTCATGCAATTTTCAAACTGAAAACAAAATAAAATACATATACACAGAGATATAAACATGATCTACTACAATACCAACTCATCTCCTTTAGCTCTACTATTCTCCTTTGAGTTTTTCTCTTTGCTACTCAATAATCTTTGATCTTAGCCCTCTACTCAATTCTATTTCATTTACGACTTCTCTGAGTCATACTTTTGCTTACACACTCAGAATAGTGCACACTTCAGCTCACATAAGTTCTTCATTCCCCTACTTTTCTCAACTACACTCCACAGTTTGGTTCCTATGTTGTGCTAGGAATGATGTTACCTCTATTGTATCTGTACTTGATAGTGTGCTACAACATGGCATGGTCTATTGTTGTTCCATCGGGTTGCATGTTGATGAGTCTCGATATTGCAACAAGAATTCTGCAACTCCCAAGGATACCAACTTTAATTATCAAGTCGAGGTTGGTACAAAATTAAGAGGTATCAACATTGTATGTGCAACATACAATGTGTCCTTCCTTTGATGTCATGATGTAATGGAGTGAATGTAATAAAATCAGATCCTAAACTAATTATAGAAAAAGAAATGGTCGAAATGGAAAGCTTAAACTATTGCAAGAAAGAAAATACAAGCAAAGAAACCTACTCTAGTTGCATAAAATAAATATAAATGTCAACCATTATATTTCAAAGAGTTTAGATCCATTAACAAAGGTTATTGGATGTGGTAGTCAAGAAAATCATCATTGTATTATCCAATTCATAAATTTGTCCATTAACCCAAATCACTAAAATGTTTTGCATCGGTAAAGAGGCAAGTCCTAAGTGGTCTTAGTCTTCCCTAATCATTATTTAGAGCTGAAGGATCTTGATTCAACCAATAGGGACAATAACCAAGCTTCCTAAGTGAATCTGGGCAAGCGTATGCATGATGGAAGGCTACTATAGGATTTCATATAGTTTACTACATGAAACAACATATTTAGTATAGGGAGTTATAATTCACCGAATGAACAACCAAATAAAATCAAAATTGGATGGGGAATTTTTTTTATTGAATAGGATTTATTAGGTCTACATCCCAAGTGGAATCACTCAAAATACCTTTCTTAAACCATGCTAAAAGTGAATGAAAATTACTAGTCTAAAATCTAGAAATTCGAGAATTAGTGAGTAAATATATCAAATGCGTAACCTAATGAAGTGAAAATGAAATGGGGTAATTTTTGTTATTAACTATATTTTTTTTGATATAATTAAAGTGGAATCTAATCATTTGAAGCTCGTTAGAATGCTCTAAAAAATAACAGAAATTGACTATTATTTGCCACAAAGGACTTAGAGAAATCTAGATTTGGGAATAAAAAACTAATCCAAGTAACTTAATGATAGTTATGACCTTACAAAGTTGTTCCAATGATTAAATGGTGCTTGTGATCGTGAAAAATAACTTACACCAACCATTTAATCCAATCCTACAACAAGAAATCATTAATACTGAATGTAGAAATAGAAAAAAGACAAGAACAAGAGATGCATGTGCATAAGAAGTGAAAGGAAGAAAAGAAAATGATATAAAAGGGCCCTGAGGCTCCTAGGATGGCCAAGACTAAGGAAACATAGAGTCCTATGAAGTTTGCCAAGATCTATAAGTTGAGTAGGTCACCAATATTCATTATTTCCATCAATACTATTACATCCCTACAAAAAATGAAAGTGGAGCTGCAAAAATATGAGTTCTCTCCACAAGAAGACTAAGAAAAATCCACCCCTAGAGGTAAATTTGACTTGGTACTTGTAAAAAATGATTAGGAATCATTCCCCAGGAAAGAAGAAAGCTTTCCCCAACAACATACTTTGATTAGTGGATTTGGTTCCCAATACTAGCAATCTACATTAAATGGCAAGGAACACATTGCTAGTTTTATCAATCATTGGAGCTCCACAATCTGTGCCATAATTCTAGAATATCTTGTTTATTTATTATTTAATATTGATCCTCCTATATTAGCGAGTAGGTCCTTAGATTATCCCTTCCCCCAAATCTCCATAATCTGCCCAATATTCTCACAATATTCCACAAAAATAAGTAATATTAGGCAAAAATATGCAATTATATATAAACCTTCATAATGAACATATTAAAGTTAAAAATACATTATCTAATGAAAAAAGAGAGGTTTAATGTGTTGAAGGATGGTCAAATGGGCCTTAATTTATGTCTAATTTAGATGCCCATCATAGCCCCCTTGCTGAAAGTGTTGCTCATCCTCTAAGCATCTTAGTGACCTCATTGTTTCTCATTCATGGCCTTGGTGGCATCTATCTTGTGCATTCCTTAGTCCTTTCTCTTACGAATCTTTGTTGTAAGTTCTTCAGGGCCAAGCACAAAAATGTAGTTATTCTTTTCATGATTGTTTAACAATGTTTCAAGCAAAAAGATAACTTTTCTCTTTGCAAGTGAACTCCATTGGATTTTAGATCCATTTCATTCATATCATTTCCATTGAAACCTCCATTCCATTTTCATTCATTTTTGGAAAACTATATACGCATAGAAAAATCACAGTGTTTCTTGAGACCATTAGCCTACCTCATTTCCCTTATTTGAGATGGGTTCTAGAATATTTTTTAATTTGGCAAGGTCTTACACATCCTTTTCAAACCTTCTTCTATTGTTTTCCACCATTTGGACACCTTCGAAACCTTCAAAATGGCTTTAGATGAGAACTAAGACATTCTGTAGTAAATCTATGTTTCTTGTAGTAAATTGTAGGAAACCTTGTAGTACTATAGGAAACCTTGTAGCACTTCCTGTAGTACTACAAGAAACATTGTTTAAACCTGTTTTGAGTAGAAATTATAGTGTAGCCTAGGGTAGGCCTTCAACTTGACTTCCATGCCTTTATCCCATTCCTATAACATCTTTAAGGCCTTGGATAAAAGTTCGAAAGAGATTACAGACCTCTCGGAAAGCATCTTTTCATCATTGCAGTTTGAGTTGTATTTTGATGGTGAATGCCTTCTTTCCTTTTGTTGCATTCTTCTCTTTTGTGGCCTGGATGATTTCCTAATGGCTTGGAGTTCTATATTTTGATCATGTCTCTCTTAGGCACTACCATTTTGTGTTTTAGCATAATTTCTTACTTTCTTCCTTCTTATAGAAGTATTCTGCCTTCCTATAGCAGTCACTTCTCCTATTTCAGGGTCTTCTAATTGTATGGAAGTAATGTGAAAGAATGTAGAGGGTTTGGAGGATGACGATAAGGCTCAGAGGGAGTAGTGTAGATTTGTGAAAATGGAAAGGATGTTCTCTATGTTTTTTTCATGAAAGTTTTAGGGTGAGGCAAAGTGTAGGGTGTGTTTTTAAGAGATATTAAATTTTCCTTATGAAATGGGATGGATGAATGATGGACAGATAGTGAATATGAAGTGGATGGAGGGCTTGGAGTGTTGTGGTGACTTGCCCGTTACATAAATTTATTCGTTTAACTGTTGTCCCCACTCCTCGAAATGATGATCCTTCCTAATTTGGATTTTCCACATTGCATTAGTGAAGGAGTGAGATGCAATTAACTAGTTGAAGGATATTGAGACTGCTCACCCATCTTTAGATTATAAAACATCATCTCTCATGCATTGACAATACATTTCTAACTATAATATGTTCAAGAGAAGAGGTAAAGAATATTACATACATGTATCTACCTGATGGTTGTTGGAGAGACATGCATGCTACTGCTGAGTTGATGATCGATCCCTGGTCCTCTAGAGATGATAATTTCCTTTGTTTTCTTCTACACAATTCTTCATATCTTGGTGATTCTAAACCTCTATCTTCCAGTTATCATGAGAAAGATATCTCAGTCAAATCCAACTTTGTTCGAGTGCTGAGATTGGCCATGGGTGATGTTCACCTTCCCTATACATTATTCCACCATTAGACACCTTTCCCACATTTTATTTCACCTTTCGTACCTTCTTATAGCTTTTAGCATGTTTCCTGTAGTAAACTAGGACATAGTACTACATGAAACCCTGTAGTAGCTTGTTTAAACCCATATCTCCCAAATGATATACTGGATTGACCTAAAATTTTCTGATCATAATTGCGTCATCCCTATGCACCTCTTGATAAAAACGTCTAGCCAATGCATGCACAAATATCTTGAAAAATAAAAAATGGCTAACGTTGATGGGGGTCCATTGCTTGGAAACTGTGCGCTAGAATTGGTTGAAATTTCTTGGTCATGTTACCATCATCCATATTCATCTCCCCATGAAATAATTTTTTAAATGGATGCATGAATATCGAGAAAATTAAAAAATGGCTGTAGGTGATGGAGGCTAATTTCTAGAAAAATGTGCACTAGAATTTGCTAAAATCACTTAAGCATGTTACTATCATCCGTATGCATCTCCACCTGGAACAATTTGGAAAATGGATGCATGGTTTTCAAGATATGAAAAAAATTATTTTCTACTCTATGCATTTCTATTTCGTGTAGTAAAACAGAGCATTCATGTAGTATTCTAGGACAACAAGGGAAATGAATGTGAAAAGATTGGGAATGATGGGTGGGTGGTGGAAATAGATGAGGATGATGGATGGGCATGGCCTTTGCCATTCTGGAGCATCTGAGAAAAGAAAGTACAAATTTGACTTTGTTTGACTAGAAATTTGACCACTTTTCTTTTTTTGGTGCCAATTTGTTTTTGTTGTTTGCAGATGTTGGAGAGCACCTACATTCATCAAAGTGATACATGGAGCAGAGTTTTTTTTTTTTTCCTTTTTTTTCTTCTAGGACTACTAGCCACCTCAACAAGGTTTTCAACTAGTAGGTTTGGCTAACTGCCTCAAAGGAGGTTTTCACCTATGATCTTTTATTTTTCTCTTTTTTTTTCTATTTTTCTAGCCCATTGACCATCTCATAGAGGTTTTCAATTAATGATCCAATCTCAGGCACCTCAAAGGAGGTTTTCACTTGAGATTTATATTTTTGTCTCTTATTTTTCAAGTTTTTGTATTTTCTACCCTACTCTAATTGAAAAACAAAATCACTTTCAAGTATAATAATACTTTCAATGGAGCCATGTGCACATCAAGATGATAGACAAATTGATGTGTAGTATTGAAATGTATGCTTTCACAAGTACCTGAATTTGAGAGATCAAATACTTTGACCTTAATGATATCAAGAACTGTTGAAGAAGAGACTGTTGTTGCAACTTAATGACTTTCTAGAACCATATTTCAATATAACTATGATGCCCTTGGTCCACTTGATGGAGGATTTGATGCTAACCATGAGGGAACTTTCTTGATTTATGATTTTGATGTTTGCTCTTCATCAAATGCAGCCCATTATTCTTTGGTATTCTCATTTGAATCTTCTTCTTCTGTATGTGGTCTTTCAATGATATACATAAAGTCTCTTTTTTGAAATACTCTTCTTGAGCTAAGATGAATACCATTGAAATCAATGGGAGATATTTCGAAGTTTTGTACCTCAGCATTGTAAGTGGGTTGAACTACTTCATTGTGTGGGTTTGGAAATGGTGGTATAGGTAGTTGAGTGGGAGTGGATATTTGAGATGGATGTGGTTGGGGTGGAGGTGGATGGTAAGGATAACATGGAGTTGAGTATGGAAGATATTGAGGAAAATATTGAGGATATTGTGGATGGGTCCCATAAGTTCCTTGCCAACCTTCTTGCCAAGATTAGTTTTGGGGTTGAGATGGACAAGGTTTCCAAGGAAAGGGTGTGTTTAAATTACTTTGAGATGTATGTGTATAAGCTTGAAATTGTGAATCAGGCTCTTGCATCATATCGGGCTGAATAGGCTTCCATGGTCCTCTTAGAGCTACATAACATAGTTGCATTGGCAATTGAATTTCTCCTTTTTCCTGTTGGCAAAATTCCCTCAACCTTCATAATGACGGGAAATATTTAACATCATGTGATTCTACATGGACAACACAAGTATCAACATCTTATTTTTCTTCATCTTGCATTCTTAACATTTCCAAGTTTAGCTTGACTTATCGATCTTGATGCTGATTTACTTACTCTTACCCTTCCTCTTGATATGTGTTTACATGTTTCACAAATTTCTTCAAATGATAATTGGTATACACCACCTCTGCTCATGAGATCAAGGAGATCAATCCAATTGTTGCTAATTGTTTTAAGTAAGAGGGTTTTTAGTGTGTCAGATCCTAAATGATGTAGTTTTTCCCTCTTAACATTATACATGAACCTCTATATTAAATACTCAAGGATCTCATCTTATTTTTTATTCGTTTTAAAGATTTTTTCTTTAAGTTCATGATGTTTAAATTCTTATAGAAATATCTTTTCCATATCATTCCATGATCTTATTGAATTAGTCCCTAAACTAATGAATCATTTAAGAGCTCTATCCTTCAAAGTCATCCGAAACAATCTCAATTTTTGAGTGTTTAATAGGTAACCATAATATCTACAGACAATTTCAAATTCAAAGAGAAAGGTTTTCAGATCCTTTGACCTCATACCATGGAAGTTTGGAAGAAAAGATGGAGGGATGTTCTTCATATGCACACTGATCTCAATATCTTGAATGGGAAATCCAAGAGGATCTTTCTCATTATCACAATCTCCAATCATTTCTTCTACATTCTTTTCCATATCTTATTCTTCTACCTACAAAAGTGGATGGTGATGTGGCTCTTACTACACCATGTGATGAAATGGGGGGGTGGGTTGGTGTTGGAGAATTATGTTTTGTTTTTATGATTGAATGAAAACACTAATGCAACTCACTTTTCTATTTTAAAATGAAATATACCGAATGCAATTATATATATAATATAATATATATATATAATATATATATATTATATTATATATAATATATATATATATATATATATTTCAAAAAGTAAAAATAAATGAATCAACTAGGGAAGAAAACAATGCATACTTTGACACCTCTCTAGCAACAACACCAAAAAGTGATGAGTCTCGATATTTCAACAAGAATGCTGCAACTCCCAAGGCTACCAAATTTAATTATGAACCTGGGGTTTGTACAAGCTTGAGAGGTATTGGCACTATATGTGCAGCATACAATGTGTACATCCTTTGATTTCATAATGTAATGGAGTGAATGTAAGAAAATTAGATCCTAAACTAATTACAGAAAATGAAATGCTTGAAATGGAAACTTTAACCCATTGCAAGAAAGAAAATACAAGGAAAGAAACCTATTATAATTGCATAAAGTAATTATAAATGTTTAACAATTTTTATTGGATGTGGAAATCAAGAAAATCATCATTTTATTATCCAATTCATAAATTTTTCCATTAACCCAAATCACTGAAATGTTTTGCGTGGGTAAAGATGAAAGGCCTAAGTGGCCTTTGGTCTCCCCTAATCATTGATTTAGAGCCTATGGATCTTGATTCAATCCTAAGGGACAATAACCAAGCTTCTTGAGTGAATCTAAGTAATTATATGCATGTTGGAAGGCTACTACAAGGTTTCCTATAGTTTACTACATGAAAGAACATATTTGTTATAGGGAGTTATAATTCTCCGAATGACCAGCCAAATCAAATCCAAATTGGATGGAATAAATTTTTTTATTGACTAGGATATATTAGGTCTCCATTGCAAGTGGAATCACTCAAAAGGACCTCTGTTAACCCATGCTAAAAAATGGCACAAAATTATTAGTCAAAAATCTAGAAATTCAAGAACTATTGAGCTAGTAAAAATATCTAATGCCTAGCCTAATCAAGTGCAAATGAAATGGGGCAATTTTTTTTTATTAAATAGGATTTTTTTGTGATATAATGCAAGTCGAATTAACATGAATGAAGCTCTTTATAATTCTCTAAAACATAGAAAACATTTACTGTTATTTTCCACAAAGGACTTCCAGAAATCTAGATTTGGGAATAAACAAACTAATACAAGTAAATAAATGATTACTATCACCTTCAAAGATGTTATAATAATGAAATGATGCTTTTTGTTATGAAAAATAACTTAATTCAACCATTTAACCCAATCCTACAACAATAAATGATTAATACTAAATGAAGAAATAGAAAAAAGATAAGAACAAGAGATCCATGTGAATAAGAAGTGAATGGAATAAAAGAAAATGGTACTAAACGGATCTGAGGCTCTTGGGATGGCCAAGACCAAGGAAAATAAGATTCCTATGAAGGAGACCAGGGTATAGAAGCTCAAAATGTCACCAATCTTCATTCTTTCCATCAATACAATTACATCCCTGCATAAAATGAAAGTGGAGCTACAAAAATATGAGTTCTCTTCACAAGAAGACTAAGAAAAATACACCCCTAGAGGAAAATTCGACTTGGTACTTATACGAAATGATTAGGAATCATTCCCCATAAAATGAGGAATCTTTCCCCACCCAAATCCCTTGATTAGTGGATCTGGTGCCTAATATTAGGAATCTTCATTAAATGGCACGAAACCCATTCCTAGATTTTCTCAATCATTGGAGCTCCACAATCTGTGCCATAATTTTAGAATATATTTTTGATTTATTATTTTGGTATTGATTGTCCTAAAGTAGTGAGAATTTCCCTATATTATCTCCTCCTCCAAATCTCCATGATCTGCCCAATAGTCTCACACTATTCCACAAAATTAAATAATATTAGGTAGAAATATGCAATTATCCATAAACCTTGTTAATGAACATATTAAAGTTAAAAATATATTATCTAATGCAAAAAGAGAGGTTTAATGTGCTAAAGGATGGTTAAATGGGCCTTATTTTATGTCTAATTTAGAGGCCCATCACCTGCACCTTGTAACCATATCCAATTTTGGAGATGGGATTAATTCACTCAAAAATCGTAGTCGCGTTGAATCATTGATTGGTTATCTAGGTGTTTACCATATTGAGAATGAATTTTTAGTTATCCTACACACTCTAGAAAAGCTCCAAATTCCTCATAAATGTTTGTCAAAGGCCTGAGCATACTGAAGGTGTGACTCTCCTTCGTGTAGTAGCTGCACCACTATGTCAAAGTCCATTGATTTACTGATATGGTATCCTGGAGCCATTCTCCTCATTTATCTCCTTTTCACATACAAGTAATTATTAGAGGAGGCTTGCTTTGGCTCGAGATAGAATTTAAAGTCTCCATCAATGAAATGGCACCAAAATATCTGTTCACATTTACTATCAAGTTTCAACTCATTCATCCTCTATAAACTATCCGCTAGATATGCTGACTCACCCATAACGATGACATGGAGAGATATTGACTGACACATCCTTCAAACATATGCCAACCACAGATCCCTTCCTTTTCAATGTATAAATACATACATACATATGCCGACACTAAGTTGAAATTTCGATCCTTGTAACCTCATAACATTTATAAATAGCATTCCACTAGACCTTACGGGCCAGTAGGGTTTCAACGTTGGCCTGACTTGCCTTTGAACCTTTCCTTTCATTTTGTACTGAGCTCCTTTAGTTGTTTTTTGGCAGCGTTTTAGCCTTATTCATGGTTGAAAGACCTTTGATGCCCATAAAACATGAAAACTTTACAAAGCACATGAATCCACCACAAAACCTCAACCGAAGTGCACCTTTCATCATTTGACATAACTGTCAACTTCCTGCAAAATGGTTATCTAGGTGTTTACCATATTGAGAATGAATTTTTAGTTATCCTACACACTCTATCAAAGCTCCAAATTCCTCATAAATGTTTGTCAAAGGCCTGAGTGTACTGAAGGTGTGACTCTCCTTCGTGTAGTAGCTGCAGCACTATGTCAAAGTCCATTGATTTACTAATATGGTATCCTGGAGCCATTCTCTTCATTTATCTCCTTTTCACATACAAGTAATTATTAGAGGAGGCTTGCTTTAGCTCGAGATAGAATTTAAAGTCGCCATCAATGAAATGGCACCAAATTATCTATTCACATTTACTATCAACTTTCAACTCGTTCATCCTCTATAAACTATCCGCTAGATATGCTGACTCACCCATAGCGATGACATGGAGAGATATTGACTCACACATCCTTCAAACATATGCCAACCATAGATCCCTTCCTTTTCAATGTATAAATACATACATACATATGCTGACACTAAGTTGAAATTCCGATCCTTGTAAGCTCATAACATTTATAAATAGCATTCCACTAGACCGTACGGGCCAGTAGGGTTTCAAGGTTGGCCCGACTTGCCTTTGAACCTTTCCTTTCATTTTGTACTGAGATCCTTTAGTTTTTTTTTTGGCAGTGTTTTAGCCTTATTCATGGTGGAAAGACCTTTGATACCCATAAAACATGAAAACTTTACAAAACACATGAATCCAGCACAAAACCTCAACCTAAGTGCACCTTTCATCATTTGACATAACTGTTAACTTCCTGCAAAATGTTTGTCTTTCGACACTCTTTACCCACCACAATATTGAGGTCACTTTCGAGTTTTCAACTTCTGAGAATTTTTTTTATGGGATTTGTCCATTGATAGATCGTAAACTATTCTCCCATGCTAGCATGACTCCTTACCATTCGCATCCACCTTTCAAACAAACTTATAGGGTTTTGAGCCTTCTGGGGTTCCCGCTACCCCAACACACTAGAATACCATAATAATTTTTTAAATAGTCCTCTGGGGCTATAGGCTCTCCAGGGTCGAGGACCCCTGAGCTTGCTGCTTCCCTAATGCTCTGCAATCTCGTAATAGTTTTATAAATAAACCTCTGGGGTTTTGAGGTTCCAGGCTTTGCTACTAAGGGCTTTAAAGTCCCTTCCGTGGCTAATCATAAATTTTGATCGAGAGGCCCATTTGTAGGATTCCCCATAACATTGGAAATATCTTTTGAGACATTTTCCAACTATGTTAATTTTGGGAAGAACTATGTTGATCTCTTGAGACATAATATCCTCCAAATTCCGAGACTCCTGAGCTAGCATAGTCATCCTTTTAAGGCTTCTCAACTAAGCCTGCTACTATGGTGATTCTCTATAGAATATTAGAACAACCATGGGACTCCCCATAAAAATCCTTCTCATCAATGCTAACATGTGTTGCCTCTATCGTTAATGCTAGTTCAATTGACACCAATGCCAAAAAACCAAATGTCACCAATCATTTAGATAAGGCCAACTGTCCAACAATACCCCCCTTTGGAATTGATCGTAACAAACTAAGGTTCCCCCAAAACCATGCATGGTTTTTTTCATCATTTCTCTTCTCCTTGGCACTAGTAATATTCTCCCCCTTTGTCATCAATGAAAAATAGTCATTTTGAATTCTCCCCTTAAAACAATTCAACATACTCTTCAATTGAACAATCAAGTTTAATTTCTAGCAATATTCATTATAATTGAGTCATTTAGAAGGAGAAGTCATGACTCCTATCTGCCACTAGAGATACACAAAGGGATATCTTGCAAGTGGCTTAGTAAAGATGTCTACAAGTTGTTCTTTAGTGGCCACATACTCAAGACAAACACACTAGCAACAACTTGTTCTCGTAAGAAGTGAAACTTGATAAGAATGTGTTTGGTCTTTGAGTGCAAGACAAGATTCTTAGAGATGGTAATGGCACTAGTTTTTTCAAACATTATTGAAATTGGATAAGTGAAATCTACCTTAATGTCTTTCAAGGTTTGCTTCATCTAGAGAATTTGTGAACAACAAGTGGCAACTGCAATATACTTTGTCTTAGCAATTGATAAAGAAATGGAGTCTTGTTTCTTGTGGACCTAGGACACTAAGTAGTTTCCCAAAAAGAATGTTTCACCATAGGTGCTCTTTCTATCATCAATATTTCTTTCCCAATCAACATTAGTGTAGGCCTTTAATATAAACTTTATGACCCTAGCATACCATAACCCATAATCTTTTGTGAATTGCAAATATTTGAAGATCCTTTTGACAGTAAGGACATGAATTTCATAGGGGCAAGGTTGAAATCTGGCCACAACATCCATTACTTGCATGATATATAGTATAGATGTTGTGAGATATAACGAAATCCATATCATTGATCTGTAGACAATCTGAATTACTAGTGGTGTCCATGTTCTTTTCATAACTTACACCCTGTAACCATGGGAGTGCTAACTAGCTTGCAATATTCTAGTCCAAATTTCTTCAGTGTATTCTCACAAATACTTGGATTTTGAGATGAAGATGTCATCCTTCGATTGTAAAATTTTCAGCCCTAAGAAAAAGGATAGTTCTCCCAACATGTACATCTCACAATTTGTATCCATACAATTTGAAAATTGATGTCATAATCGTTCCAGATTATTTCCAAAGATTATGTCATATACATACACTACCACAACCAATAGGTCGTCATTTTCAGATTTTATATACATATTTTTATCTGTAGTGCCACTTCTAAATCCTTGTACTTGAAGGTATTTATCAAACATATCGTACCAGGATCTATGGGCCTCTTTGAGTTCGTATAGGCCCTTTTTTAGTTTGCAAACAAAACCTTCATTTTTTGAGTATGAACCCTTATGGCTTCTTAATGCATACTTCTTCTTCCAGATATCTATTGAGAAAATTTGACTTCATGCCCATCTAGTATACCTTCATTTTTTTATGTCTCGAAAAAGAAAGAATTTTTTTTTATAGCTTCCAATCTAGCTACTCTTATGAATGTTTCTTCAAAATCTATCCCCTCTATGTAGGCATACCCTTTGCAAACTACTTAAGCATTGTTCCTGATTACTTGACCTTTCCCATTTAACTTATTTTTGAAGATGCTTTTTGTGCCTATGAAATTTTTCTCTTTGAGCCTTGGATCAAGCTCCCAAGTGTCATTCTTCTCAGTTTGGTCAAGTTCTCCATTCATAGCTCTCACCCAAGACTTGTTCTCACGTTATTGACTGAGATTCTTAGGCTCAACTTGAGATATCAGAGCAAGGTTTGCACAACTTGGACTGCCAACAGATTCCTCCAGGTATGAATACAAAATATTTGATCTCTAATAATTAGACTCTTAGGATGCTTTTTATGTACATACCTAGGCAGTGTTTTGGACCTTGGAGTTATGGTCATGTTTTCATCTTCATTCTCTCACTTTATTTCTTCATGGTCTCAGGACTTGATGGTTGAATCTCTTCTTGATATGAGTTCATGTTTTCTTTAGATGAATCAAATTCTGGTACTATTTAATTTACTACTATATCAATTTAGTCCTCAACTCTAGTTTTCCTTTTATTGTAGCATTTGTATCCTTTACTTCGATCAAAGTACACGAGAACTATATCCTCATGAGTGACCCAAAATTTCTAGGATTTTTATCATTCCTTTTGATAAAGCATTGTGTCCCAAATACATTGTAGTGCTTCACTTATGCAAGTCTCCCTTTCCATAACCCAAAGGGAGTCTCATTACTATTAGGCCTTAGTTGTGTTTCGTTTGATTGGTATGTTGTTGCTTGTGCTGCTTCTCCCTCAAAGGTGTGAGGTATTTCTAGTACATCCATTATAACTCTTGTCATCTCTTGGATTGTTTTGTTATTTCTATTAGCTACTCCATTTTGTTGTGTAGATGTGGCCACAAAATATTCCCTCTTATGCCATGATCTTCACATAATTATTCAAACTCTCTTGAAGTGTAGTCTCCTCTTCTATCTAATCTTAAGCATTTTATCTTTATATCTTTCTCATTTTCTACTTGATCCTTAAATGTCTTAAAATTCCTAAGTTCTTATGATTTTATTTTAAGAGCATTATCCATGTGGCTCTGTTAAAATCATCAATAAGCAACATGAAATACCTCTATCGTCTAAGGACTTTTGTTCTGGTTGGGCCAAAAATATATGTGTGAATTAGCTCCAGGGGTCTAGATAAATATAATTCCTCTGTGTTAAAGTGAGTCCTGGTCTACTTACCAAATTGACAAGACTTACCGATTCAATTATTAGGCCTTGAAAGTCTTGGAAATCCTTTTACTGCTTCTATCTAGTTGACTTTTATCAGACTGTCAAAGCTCATATGACCAAGTCTCCTGTACCACAGTTGGGTTTGGTTTTACTTGCTCAAGTAGCAACTCACTATGGGGTCATCAAACACATATACATTATTGTGAGTTCTAACTACCTTTCCCACCATGTTTCCATTTTCTTCATCTCTCATCTCACGTTCCTTCGATCAAAAGGTCACGTTAAAGCCATTATCACACATTTGGATCCCACTAAGCAAGTTGTGCTTGAGACCGTCTATATACAACAAATTTTTGGCTTTAGTATTTTCATCAAGAATAATTGTCCTTACCCTTAATTCTTGCTGGGGAATTGTTTTCAAAAGTGACATTGTTCCTTCTGTCCTTTTGCTTAGTGATAGGAATTTATTTTATCCGCATTCATATGCTTGCAACAACCACTGTCCACATAGCATTTATTTTCTTGATCATGTGCACACAAAGCACATTCCATGTTCTTTCGAGACTTACATTTCTAATTATTATTATCCTTTTGAAAATATAGCTACGATGTTTTTTAGGATTTACATGAATACTCAAATATTCTTCTACATTAACTTGAATTCTACATTCAAGAATTGTATACAACTGGTTTTATCATATTGTATCATTGTAAGGTCTATTGGTCATTCAAATAGGTTAGATAGTAGCTTCCTCAACCAAAGTGCTTCTCTACTTACCTCACATGCTGCAATATACTCTACCTTAACACTAGTTAAACAAAATGTGTCTTTATTTCATCTCATGCATGAGATGATGTAGGATCCTAAACTAAATCATCCTCCAATAGTGCTCCTTTCATCTGTTCACTATCGCCCCAGCCAGAATCTGTATATCCAATGAGGTGGACATCATTCCTATTATCTTAGTTTAGGAAGTAGTGGATGGTTGCTTGTAGATATCTCAAAATATGTTTTACTTCTATCAAAGGATCATGCTTCGAATCCACTTAGAATTAACTAAGAACATTTATTGTAAATCATATGTTTGGTCTAGTATTCACCAAGTACACGAGTGAGCCAATCAATTGTATATACTTGGAAGGATCCATAGGGCTCGATTCAAAACTCCTTAGTATTTTGAAACTTGTGATCATCGAGGCTTGAATTGGTTTGAAATCCATCATGTCAAATCTCTTCAACATCTTGATCACATACTTACCTTGACCTAGATAGATTTCATTAGGTCCTTACCATACTTCTAGTCACAAATAATAATGCATTAACCCTAGATCCTGTTAGGATATTCCGACACATAGGAAATAGTTACGTTCAACTTGGTCTAGTATAGAGTTAGGTATAGAGTTAAGTAAAGTGTGTTTCTCTACCGTTGTACATTTTGTAACTTACAATCCGACGATCACGATATGTAGTGATCCGACGGTTCACTCTCTCCTCGGTATTACCGACACTTGATCCATGGCTTGACACCCGATTGGTCGATGAGTTCTATTTAAAGCACATGGAGGGTCATTGTTCAGGTAATCCGTCTATGAGAGAAAGCTTATGTAAATTTTCATTCTTTGATTAATGAATTGCCTGAAGTGGCCACGTTGGCTCAGGCCGTGGACTGTTTCCCTCTCTGAGGGTTTTAACCACGTCAAAAAGACTGGTGTATTGATTTGAGATCTGGTTGTGAGCGGTGTCCTTTTGGTGTTCTTTTTGAGGAACTTACCCTGTAAATTCCTACACTTCCTTCTCTAGAAAACCATTAGTTTTTCCAATTCATAATTCAACCATTTATTGTTCAAATTCATTAACATCATGTGCCTATTGACATCATTATTTTAAACCTTTCACATACAGACTATGGTTCATATTCACTATCCACCCTAAACTTAACTTCAGTGGCATATTAACTATGACAATGGGAAAGAGTATTTGTCGACTGTACTAATTCCTTTATTACATGACTTCCGGGGACAATTTTTTTATCTAAATTTTTTTAAGGTCGTCAGAATAGAAACGTCAGCCTTAACTGAAAGAAAAAGCCATGCTGGTTCTAACTATTAATGCATTAAATCAAGATTGGCCGTGACAGTGCCCAAAATAATATAGAGTTCAATACCATTTTCCTTGACAAAGAGTCCACCTACAATCATCGTTAAAGTGCAACTATCTCAAGAATACTGAGCAAAAGTAAATCAATGCATGGTAGATTTTGGGAATATCTTGGAACCTAATAGATAAAAGTGATATAAAGAAATTGACTTTATTCTTGCATGTCAGATTTAAAGATATTCTTAAAATTTACAATCGAGATAAAACTACCGCTATAATCTAAACAATTCACAACTTTCACATTATCATCATTCTTCACTTTATCCTTCCTTTAACTAATCCATTTGTGCATACGACCTATATTCTTGGTGTTTTGATGTTGTAATATATTGAGGGCATTGTAATGAGTTTGATTTCATGGTTTATGATATGTGATGTTTCCTTCTTTTACCCCATGGTTGTTTCCATGTGGCTATTATAAAGGCACAAGGGTTGAAAGTGTGGTTTCTAGTTCTTCATTATAATTATAATTAACAATATTTTGGGTGCATTCTGCAAATTTTGATTCTATGGTTTATGATATGTGATGTTTTCTTTTTTAATTGATAGAATTTTCCATATGGCTATGATAAAGGGTTCTATGAATTAATAATGTTGGTGTTTAGTTTTGAGCTTAGCAATAAGTGATTAATATGATTTGATGACAAGGATTGCTTCAGTTGTAATGTAATTGCAGTTCATACGATGAAATGCCAATGAGATATCATCATAAACATCACAATCTAGTGCTAATGAGATCTACGCGTAAACAATACAATGTTATGCTAATAATAAAGCATAAATGCAAAAGAAAAGTTGTTGAAAAGTGTAGCTTGGGAGGTACTCCTACAAGTCTAGGGTACTTGACTTATGAGGATTGACCCACCTTGTTGGCAAAGTACCCAATCCAATGGGTTCTGGACCTAAATTCGTGGGCTTGAAACCCAAAGATACTATTTGTTTATTCTTTTTGTTGTGGAGAGCACCTTTGATGGACAAAAGGGGGCTTCTAAGACAACTTTGAAGAGCTATAAATTTGTGAGACCGGGGAGAGGCCATTCAACAAAACATAGCAATTCATTCTTGTGATCAACATAAGCCTAAGAAAAGAGACCCTAAATGAAGGAGAAGTTGAGCTATGAAAGGGACAAAAGAAAGTTTGTTTTGTGTGTTAGAAAATCGGAAAGGCGGAAAGATTTTCTTATGTTGATAATTACTTGTGATATATTTGTGTTCTTATTAACTTTCTCATGTTCTTCTTTTATCTTTGTTTCATCAAGCAATCATCAAAATAAAATGTGAAGATCAATGACATTAGATGTAGGCACTCAACTAGGGTAAACCCCCTCTATGGGGGAAAATTGATCCAGATTGGATCCCTATATTTTTTGTCATCCATCTCGATGCATTTGGAGTGGAAAAAATAGAGGAATGAGCTCACGAGAGCTTTTTTATTGGTGGGACCCATTTTGGCAAAACAGGGTCTAAAACCTTATGGGAGAATTTTGAGACATCAAACGACTTTTTGGGGGGTAAAACTTTGTCTCTCTCACATGGCACCATTTCATGCTATTCTACACAAAGATCTTTCCAACAATGCAAGAAATGTGTCAATCAGAGTTTGTATGCAAAATTTATGCCACTCAGAAATTGAGCTTCTTATTTTCACACCTATAGTTCAAGAGGATGCCGCATCAGCCTCCATTATTCATGGAAAAGGGGCTAGCCACATGATTATGATGTAAAAGACTCTAGAAACGTCTATATTGTAACTCTAGTTAAGAGTTGATGTAGTCAAAATTAACCACTAGTAAGCTACCAGGTTGTGTTATAACTGGGACACTAGGAGGAAGAGGCATTCCATTCTTTCGAGAGCATTTTGTTCCATTGTTGAGAAAAGATAGCTAGGAGAGATAGGAGGTAGAGCACACAGAGAAGATTTGTGCATTGTAGCAACCCACGGGCCACAAACATTACTTATTTGTACTTGTAGCCATATTTCCAGACAGAGAAAGGGAGTGAAGCAACCTTATCTTTTAACTAGGTTTTTCTCCCAAAAGGGTTTCCCAAAGAGAATATATTGTGTCTTATATGTGTGTGTGATCTTATCTTTGTGTTCTCTATTTTTCTACATAATTTCCATTCGCATGCATTCACTAATTACAGTTAAATCTACAAATCTTAAAGTTTTAATAAAACTATAATAGAGTAGAATATCATATTTTTAATATAATATTATCATATATGTTGTGATGAATTGTCTGGTAGAATATCCACGGAAGTTTACGAATAAAAAACATAGTCAAACTCTTCCATTAACAAATGTGGGTTGAGATGTATCAAGACCCTAGACCAACAGACCTTCCTCCTCCACCAAGTTAGCCTTCCAATATAATTCAACAACCTTCAATAGTCTCTTCTTGTCCAACAGCTACAACCCAACAACAATGCATAATTTTGGCACCCAACAAATCCAGAACTCCAACAACTCAACAGCTTCACACGTGAGAGAGAGAATTTCGACTTCTTGTGCTTGATAGAAACCTCCTTCTCCTTCACTAACCCTTTCCTATTTTTCCCTTGAACTTTGCACCTTTTTCCTGTCCCATAAATTGCAGATCGAACTTGATGAGTGAGTGTGTCAAATGAGGTCGATATTATGCCTTTATATAGGATATTTTTCCCCTAAGTTAGGACGACTTGTCCAGTTTGAGGTCGACTAGGTGGAGGAGGCCCCAAAGACCTAATTTACAAAATAAATTTGTTTATTGATTGAAAATACCCAATAAGGGTCTATTACATTATCGGACATGGACAAGGATGCTTTACATAAACCCTATA
>APFE030427685.1:41198-59362 GCA_000404065.3 Pinus taeda
GTAAGTCATTCAAACGTATGACCATTTCCATGAGAGGTAGTCGTAACTGACTAATTTCTCATGATTTTTGAAATAGTTCACTTAGCACTCATTGCATCGGGTGATGCTCACAGGGGTGAAGAAGTGGGATTGAAACTAGTGAAATGTGGAGAACGAATCACATAGCATCAATCTTCACTTCCGGGGCTTGCACCCGGTAACCAGGACTTCCCAGGAGGTCACCCATCCCAGAACTCCTCTGGCTCAAGCGCGCTTAACTGTGGAGTTTTTCCCCACAATCAAGGCCACTTAGCTTGCTACCCCATTTGCAAAACCTTAGCAAGTATTGTGCCTCATGAACCATTCAAGTAGAGATCCCTTGACTCTTTTTGAATTTAAGTATGGGGGATTACGCAGTGCATTATGTTAGATATCATTTTTATTTATCTAATTTTTAATTAAACAAAATTGATATATATATATATGTGTGTGTGTGTGTGTGTGTGTGAAAATGTTAGGATTTAGTAAACAAGCTACTCATGTAAAGTTAAAGGTGGAAATGTGAATTAAGTAGTAAATGATTTAGCAAAAAAACCATTCAAATAGTATAAGAGAAATTTTATATTTATGGAGAATGTGTATGTATTTGTAAATTATTTTTTAATATTTGGTAAAGTTAAAGGTGGGAAGGTGAATTAAGTAGTAAATGATTTAGCAAAATATCTATTAAAATAGTATAATTGAAATTTTATGTTATGGAGAATATGTATGTATTTGTAAAATTATTTTCTAATATCTAGTGAGTTTATGGATGTTAAATAATATTAATATTATATAGTTATATTTTTAAATTTATACTTAAATTTAGAGAGTTTGTAGATGTTAAATAATATTAATATTACATAGTAATGTTTGTAATTATGAAGACATTTTACATTGATATTTTAGTTTTTTCATTCTATATTATATATCTTTGGAATTTAATTAATTTTATTGTATACATAAATATTTTTTTATAGTATAGTATGAGGGAAATGTGTAGTTCTTTGTATGTTTAACATGGAATTTACATAGAATTTAGAAAGAAAATCAATATCTTTTTTGAATAAAATATTCTTCTACAATTTTTTTAAAGAAAATATTCCTATACATACTTATATATATAGAAAGCAATTCAAAGTTAAAACAGATAGTATGGTTTACATATTTCCTTTAAGTTGACATAGGACATCTCTATCTCTTTTTATAGATTTATTGTGCATTAAGAGTATGAAGTCCCTCAATATGATTCTATGTCTTCAAAAAAAGTGAGAAATAATTTGCACATTAAAGAATTTGATTAAGATCAATGTATAATAAAATTTAAATTAAGATGGATTTACACTAATTGTAATTTAAATTAATAAACCAAAATAGATAGAGACAATTTGAAATCCAAATGCACAAGATATTGCACCAATTAGCCCTTAATTACATGACACTCTAAGAGATTCACAATACAATGAAGTAATTGATGAATTAAGAACCACAATAACTCCCCCTGCCTATTACATACACAATTGATATAGCAAAGCTAAACTCCTGAGATAAACTGGCCTCACCCACACTCCACACAAGCACAAATAACAAAGACCCCAACTAGGCCAAGGAAATGGAAGACTAATATAAAACCTCACCTCCTTTCCCACAAATTATATAACCTTGTCACCTCTAAGACACAAGCCTGCACCTACAATACATCTTCCAACACTCCCCACCAATTAGGTTAGGGGGCACACCTCACAACTAATATTAGTATTAGTGATATGGATACTCCATATAAGGGACATGAAAAAAATAAGTTACATAAATGACAATTACCAAAGTAAGTTATATAGATTGCAATTACCCTTTACCATTTTAAGTTCAAAAATTTATTTTCAAGGATTTAATCAATAATATTCTTATAAAACTTTTTTGATATGAAAAGAAAATTCATATAAATATCAATTATTGTTTACTATGGATACACATACTTTATTTCCAACCATATTCATTTTAATTAATTACTTTAAAATATATAAATATTAATCTTAAAACTTATAAACATTTATTTCTGTGAGAAATATAAACATTCATATTTAAAAGTTCATTCAACTCTACATTTTTTATTTACCTAACACATTCTAATTATGATTTCTTTTTGGTCATTTATTCATTATCAAATGGAAAACTTAGTCATGAGAAGCCTTGATAGTTCCTCTATGGAACGAAAACTGGGAGGAATTGTACCATTTCTGGCTAGGAAACTATTGTCCAACTACCAGATTTACAAATTTGGGTGTTACAATTTTGGGTGGTACTTGAAACAATTTCTCACCTTAGATGGGCTCTCCGAAAGCTTGAATTCCGCGAGAATACCTTTGAAGCAGAAGTTATACGGACTTTGCTAGACGTGATGAACTATGCAATTCTTAAACTGGACGCCTATGCGATTTCTGGAAATATTGTGTCAACACTCAAAGAAAGCATGCGTGCACTTGAGGGAGATTATTATTCGTGGAGCAAAGTTGCTTTTCATGACCCTTTTTCATCATATGAAGATTGCAGGGGATTATGTTGAAATTTGTGGAGCCTGAGACCCCGGTGCGTATCAATGTCCACCTAGAGCCTCGTGAAATGCCTGTCGCGGTAGAAAATGAATAAGATAATATCGAAAATAAGAATGACGACAATGAGAGTGATCATAGCGGAAATGAGAATGATGATGGTCTTACTAAGTGAAAATGAGAGTGATGATAGCTAAGAAGCTCTAGCAAGCTTTACCTTTCAATAGTAGCAACCACGTGCTCATCTTATGTTGGATTTCCATAAATTGAAGTACCAAAACTGCCAATTTTTGGAACTTGCATGTTTCTATCTCAATAAGGCATTAGGATTTTCCTCCAATACCTCCAAGAATAACTCCATTCCTAGCTCATGCAGATGAAAGTAAGCATTTGGATCAATGCATATCCTTGTGGATTTGTTCTTGAAGCCATTTTTTCTAGGTGCCCACTACTTCTGGTAGTCTACCCTAACATGTACCCCTTGTATGTCAAATTTTGTATTTTCAATCAACATATTGGGCTCATGGTATGGAGTCATTCCCAGCTTCTTGAACCAATCATCAAAAATTATAACTTCCCCTCAACTTAATACTTGAGTGAACTGATGCAGTAGCATCCAGCTCTTAGGAGACACAAAGTGGTTGACAGTCTCATGAAGAGACGAGAACACACAGTCGTATATACAGAAATGGAGAGGTGTCAAACTTGTCAGTTATTGTTCATTTTATTTTACTTGTTTTATTTTTCCAGAAGGTCAATTAGAGTTAGGAACTGTTTCTTTTCAAATAGAAATTATAAACAGCAAAATACATTGTCAGTTAATTATTTCCTTTTATTAGTTAACTAGGCTCTTTACAAATTATATTAGTTAGGGCAGTTAGAAACTGACAGACAGTTACCAATCTGTTGGGGTAGTTCTTGAACAGAACTGTACTGGTTCAGGAGTTTTAAAAGCGGAAGGATAATCATTGTAAACGATTCCTCAAACAGAAAAAGAAAGTGACAGTCATTTCAGAATAAAATCATTATTTTTATACTCTGTATTAAAAATCACCACTGTGCAGACAAAATTTCATGCATCGATTTACAATCACTGTGTAGACAGAATTTCATTCATCAATTTGCAACCTCTGTGTAGACTAAATTTTCAGACATAAATATACAAATACTGTGTAATGATTGCGTTGGAGCAGTAAGATGGGAGACATCCACAAAGGAGAGCAGGCGTTGCCGTCTACATCACAGCTAGTTAAAGAAGAACGAGATTTCAAGAATGTAAACAAATCTTTCAGGTAATCCATGTAAACCCAACTATTTCTGATTAACATAACTGTCGGAAGGAAATCAAACAACCTGTAGCATTTCAATCATTATTATAAATAAAGCAAAGATACAGTCTAGGCGTTCACGGCCTTCGAAACAAAGATCCCATTCGAAACAGAGTCCGAAACCAAGTTTTCGAGCTAGAGGGCAACTCAACAGACAACATCAAAGAAATAGTTCAGGGCAAGGGATTACCCAACAGAACCCTTACGAAAGAGGGTTTATATTAAACAAATAACAAGATTACAGGCAAGGGGGTCGAACGAGCCGAACACCCCAATTGAAAAAGCAATCAAAAACATACTTGCATGCCGAGGGTTCGAACTTATAAAAAAACCCATTTCCAGAAACAGAGTTCGACAGCAGAACCATAATATTTACATGCAAAAGATTCACAGTAAAGGACCAACGCATAGAACCCACGAGGGTTACACAGAACCAAAGAGAAACCTAATAAATTAGCCGCTCAGGTGACAAGTCCAGCATTGCAAATAATCTCAGAACCCTAAAGAACAAAGTCTATCTAACTGGAAGGACCGTACCCGGAAGGAGCGCTGGAGGATGCAAGGGATTGGTAGAAGCGTGGAAAGCACCGAGCTCCAGAGGCCGGCAGTAACATACCACCTGCAACAAAAATGAAAGCCTGTTAGAATATTTACAGGCGTAAACCAGTATTACGGAAACAACCAACAAGAAAGGGGAAAAAGAAAACAAAGCTTACCTGTAGCTGAGAGGAGAAGAACCGAAAGACAAACAACTCCATAAGCTGAAGACCCGAAACAAATGCGTTAGGGTCGGATAAACATGGGATAATGAAGTATAACCAGAGTGAGAAATTACCTTTGCAGCAAGTCGAAGAGTGCGAGCCCGGAGAAACCCTGTCATGGTGTAAGCTCAGTCAGTTAATCGAACAGAGGCGACATTTAACCAGTGAAAATCGAAATGACAAACCTGTAACAAAAATACAAACTCTGTACCGAGAAGAATCGAACTCCATAACCCTTGAAACATTATCTCGAGGGCGTTAAAGGGCCGAGGACAACCATAGTATCAGCACAGGGACGAGGATAGCGGAGGTAGCAGAGCTGCCGCAGAGCAGAACAACACTTACAGTGAAAAGGAAAGTGCAAATGACCAAAAGAGCGGGACGATAACTGATAAAAGGTCGAGGTTGTATAGGAGAGCACCGGCAGGTGTGAAGCGATTAACCGACGGATCCGAGAATAACCCTAATACCTTTTACCGAGAAAACGTACAGCGAGTTAAGTCAACCATAAATTCACCAAGGACACAAGTCCTATCAACCCAACAGATATTTTGAACTGGCGAGAGCCCATCATAAGTGGTATCAGAGCTAGTTTCTTGAGTTAGAACTAATGGAACAGGTAGAAGGTGAAGGTGAAGGAAGAGGAAGAGGAAGAGGAAGAGGACGAATAGTCCGTAGGGTAGTAGATGATGGACTTTGAGAGGAGATACGAGTTTTGCGTGAAAGATTGACAGTGGTGGAGGCTGGGGGAAGAAGAAATCCAGCAGATGACAGTGATGAAGAAGTAGCTGAACCAGAGGATGAGTTCGAAGGAGTGACACCGGAACTTAGATTGTTGAAGTCAGTTTTTCTGTCAAGTGATAAGCCAAGGCATGAGTTACATACTTATGACGGGAGTTTTTCTGCAGATGTGTTATTAGATTGGCTGAGTGAAGTCAATAAATTTTTTGAGTTTGAGGAGACCAGTGAGGACAAACAAGTGAAGTTTGTCGCCACCAAGTTGAAAGGACATGCGTCCTTATGGTGGGACAACGTTCAGGAAGAAAGGAAAAGACTACACAAGCAGCCTATCAAGAAGTGGGCCAGAATGGAAGCAAGACTGAAGGAGAAGTTCCTACCGAAATATTACTAGATCATGTTGTACAGGCAGGCACAGAACCTAAAGCAAAGAGGAATGACTGTCAGAGAATTTACAGAGGAATTTTATAAATTGAATTTGCGAGCAGGGTATGTGGAAGATACCTCAGAAAAAACAGCCAGATTTTTGAATGGCTTGAGAGGGGAGATTTTGGATGAAATTGGTATCCTTTCACCTCAAACGTTGGATGAAGCCTATCAGTTTTCACTGAAGGCAGAGGAGAAAATAAACAGAAAACAGAACACCAAGAGAGGAGGTGGTTCTGGCAGGGGAAAAGGCAAGGTTTACGGCAGAGGTAGAGGTGCAGGCCCAAACGATGAGGGCAACAGTTCCAAATCTGTTGGTACCACAAAGAAGGACAACAGCACCAGGGAAGGACGGCCAGCTCAGCGAGGGTGAGGATTTGTTCGAGGCAGGGGAACTGTCCAGTGCTATCGTTGTCACAAAATGGGACACAAGTCATATGACTATCCTGAAGGTGAACCAGCAGGTGGGAGAGGAACCTATGTTGCTCAACTGGAGGATGTTGAGGAGACACCTCAAGAAGTAGAGAATACACCAGAGACAGGCGAAGCCTTGGTGTTAAATAAAGTGTTGTTAAAACCAGCAAAAGAAGTTGCAGAACCAGATCAACGAAAGGCTTTGTTTCGCACTGTTTGCAAGTCACGGGGTAAGTGCTGTAAGTTGATCATTGAGAGTGGGAGTACCGATAATTTGGTAGCTGTAGAGATGGTAGAAAAGCTGGGATTAAAAAAGTTAAAACATCCTACTCCCTACAAAGTGTCATGGCTGCAGAAGGGGCATCAACTATTAGTTGATGAATAGTGTGAGGTGGAGTTTCAGATCGGTAAGTATAAGGACAAGATCCTTTGCGATGTTATGCCAATGGATGTCTGTCACTTACTGTTGGGACGACCTTGGCAGTTTGACAGAAGTGCAGTTCATGATGGAAAAACCAACTGCTATAAGTTTGTGAAAGATGGGATCAAGCATACGCTTGTACCCATCAAGGAGGAAAACACAGCAGAAGCTAGTGGAGTGAAAGCACTGCTGTTAGGTTGAAAATAATTCATAAAACAGATTGAGGACAGTGAGATAAATTTGGCTGTCATAAGGAGACCAAAGGCAGTAGTACTTCATACACAGGTTTTAGATTTGCCAGAAGAAGTTCAGAAGTTGCTGCAGGATTTTGGAGACATTGTGGTAGATGATCTGCCAAATGAATTGCCACCCAGGAGAGGTATTAGTCACTGCATTGACTTTATACCAGGGGCAAGCCTGCCAAATAAAGCAGCTTACTGCATGAGTCCCAAGGACCATGAAGAGATTAGGAAACAGGTCCAGGAGTTGTTCGAGAAAGGTTTGATTCGAGAGAGCATGAGCCCATGTGCAGTACCAACTGTTTTGGCTCCAAAGAAAGGAGGAGAGTGGAGAATGTGTACAGACTCCAGGGCTATTAACAAAATTACTGTTAGGTACAGGTTTCCCTTACCTAGGATGGACGATATGATGGATTGTTTGAGTGGAGCGACTTATTTTTCGAAGATTGACTTGAAGAGTGGATATCACCAGATCCAGATTCGGGAAGGAGATGAATGGAAGACCGCTTTCAAGACGAACGAAGGCTTATATGAGTGGCTGGTGATGCCATTTGGTTTGAGCAACGCTCCCAGCACATTCATGCGTCTGATGAATGAAGTGCTGAAGGAATTTAACGGTAAGTTTGTAATAGTTTACTTGGATGATATTCTGATTTTTAGTAAGACTAAGGAGGAGCATTTCAGACATTTGCAGAGTGTATTGAGGAAGTTACAGCAGAACAAGCTGTTAATTAATTTGAAGAAATGTACCTTTTTTCAGCGAGAACTAGTGTATCTGGGTTTTGTCATTGTAGAAAATGAATTAAAAATGGACCCAGAAAAGGTGACAGCTATAGTTAGATGGCCTTCTCCGAAAAGTTTATTTGAAGTTCGAAGTTTCTATGGACTAGCCAGTTTTTACAGGAAGTTCATCAGAAATTTCAGCGAGATTTGTGCACCAATGTTGGATATGATCAAGAAAATAAATCAGCCATTTCACTGGACTGAAGCAACAGAACACAGTTTTCAGATCTTGAAAAAGAAGATTACTGAAAGACCTGTGTTAAGACTGCCTGATTTCAACAAACTTTTTCAAGTTCGTTGCGACGCCAGTGGTACAGCCATTGGGGCAGTCCTTAGACAAGAGGACAGACCAATTTCTTATTTCAGCGAAAAATTAAATGAGAGCAGACAAAAATACTCAACCTACGACAAGGAGTTCTACGCCATTGTACAAGCTTTGAAACATTGGCGACATTATCTATTGGGTAACGAATTTGTTTTATTTTCTGATAATTCTGTGTTACAGTACATTATGCAATAGCATAAATTGAACCATAAGCATGCAGCTTGGGTTGAGTACTTGCAAAGTTTCACATTTGTACTAAAACACATTAGTGGGCAATCAAATAAGGTAGCAGGTGCACTTAGTAGGAGAACATTGCTTTTACAGGAGAGAACGATGCAGATTTTAGGCTTTGAGCATCTAAAAGAGTTGTATCCGACCGACACCGAGTTTATGGCGGCCTATGAGGCTTGCCAAAACCCACTGTTACGAAATGACAGCAAGTGGCTTGACTATAATCTACAGGAAGGATTGCTGTTTAAAGGAGGGCAGTTGTGTATTCCAAACTGTTCTATGCGGGAAAACATTATACAGGAAAAACACAGCGGAGGTCTAGCGGGACATTTCGGTATCGACAAAATAATTGCTCAGGTGCAGCATTTTTATTTTTGGCCTAAGTTGCAGCGGGATGTGCAGAGGTATGTGACTAGGTGTAAAGTTTGTCAATTGGCAAAAGGTCACAATCAAAACACTGGACTTTATATGCCATTGCCCATTCCTAGTCGACCATGGGATTCAGTTAGTATGGATTTTGTACTGGGATTGCCGAAGACACAACGAGGCTTTGATTCAGTAATGGTTGTGGTGGACCGATTTTCAAAAATGGCGCACTTTGTACCATGCAGGAAAACCAGCGATGCTACTTACATAGCACATCTCTTCTTTACAGAGATTGTGCAGTTACATGGACTTCCACGATCCATTATCTCTGACAGGGATGTAAAGTTCACTGGTCATTTTTGGAGAACTCTGTGGAAAAAGCTGAATACCCACTTGCAGTTCAGCTCCGCTTATCATCCGCAGACGGATGGACAGATGGAGGTAGTAAACCGAAGTCTGGGAAATTTGCTTAGAAGTCTAACAGGTGAAAATTCCCGGACTTGGGACCGTGTACTTGCGCAAGCGGAATTCGCATACAACGATTCCCCTAACCGTAGCACCGGGTACAATCCGTTCCATATTCTGTACGGCATGCATCCGCGAGGAGTGCATGAGTTACGAGACCTGGGGAAACTTGAGAAACGGAGCGCTAATGGGGAAGATTTCGCCCAAGCTATGAGCAAATTGCATGAACAGGTTAAACTGAAATTACAGGATAGCAGTCAGAGGTACAAGCAGCGAGATGATACAAAACGTCGGGAAGTTCAGTTTAATGTAGGGGATGAAGTCCTTGCGTACTTACGCAAGGAACGGTTTCCAAAGCGAGAGTACAGCAAGCTGAAATTCAAGAAAATCGGGCCCTGCAAGATCATTCGCAAATTTTCGGCGAACGCCTATGAGTTCCAGTTGCCACGAGGGATTGGTATTTACCCTATTTTTAACGTGGTAGATCTGTTCCCTTATGTCGCAGGTTCAGCAGATAATGCAGCAGTAGAGCCACCGCGGGACACCAAATGTGAAGGAGATTCGTGGACGAGACAGATGCCGATGGCACCACCCGTTGAGATCGAAGGGATTTTGGACACACAGGTAGCTAAGCGCACACGCAGGAAGGAGTATTTGCGGTATTTGGTAAAGTGGAAGAATCGTCCAATAGAGGACAGTTCATGGCTTAACGCGATGCAAATACAAAAGGCAGGCTATTCTGTTGATGACCTCATGGAATGGAGCCATGACTTTTTGCCACCCCGGGAGCCTGATGCAAGAGCATCCAGCTCTGAGGAGACACAAAGTGGTTGACAGTCTCATGAAGAGACCAGAACACACAGTCGTATATACAGAACTGGACAAGTGTCAAACTTGTCAGTTATTGTTCATTTTATTTTACTTGTTTTATTTTTCCAGAAGGTCAATTAGAGTTAGGAACTGTTTCTTTTCAAATAGAAATTATAAACAACAAAATAGGTTGTCAGTTAATTATTTCCTTTTATTAGTTAACTAGGCTCTTTACAAATTATATTAGTTAGGGCAGTTAGAAACTGACAGACAGTTACCAATCTGTTGCGGTAGTTCTTGAACAGAACTCTACTGGTTCAGGAGTTTTAAAAGAGGAAGGATAATCATAGTAAACGATTCCTCAAACAGAAAAAGAAAGTGACAGTCATTTCAGAATAAAATCATTATTTTTATACTCTGTATTAAAAATCACCACTGTGCCGACAAAATTTCATGCATCGATTTACAATCACTGTGTAGACATAATTTCATTCATCCATTTGCAACCACTGTGTAGACTAAATTTTCAGACATAAATATACAAATATTGTGTAATGATTGCGTTGGAACAGTAAGATGGGAGACATCTACAAAGGAGAGCAGGTGTTACCGACTACATCACGGCGAGTTAAAGAAGAACGAGATTTCAAGAATGTAAACAAATCTTTCAGGTAATCCATGTAAACCCAACTATTTCTGATTAACATAACTGTCGGAAGGAAATCAAACAATCTATAGCATTTCAATCATTATTATAAATAAAGCAAAGATACAGTCTAGACATTCACGGCCTTCGAAACAAATATCCCATTCGAAACAGAGTCCGAAATCAAGTTTCCGAGCCAGAGGACAACTCAACAGACAGCATCAAAGAAATCGTTCAGGGCAAGGGATTACCCAACGGAACCCTTATGAAAGAGGGTTTATATTAAACAAATAACAAGATTACAGGCGAGGGGGTCGAACGAGCCGAACACCCCAATTGAAAAAGCAATCAAAAACCTACTTGCATGCCGAGGGTTCGAACTTATAAAAAAACCCATTTCCAGAAACAAAGTTCGACAGTAGAACCATAATATTTACATGCAAAAGATTCACAGTAAAGGACCAACGCACAGAACCCATGAGGGTTACACAGAACCAAAGAGAAACCCAATAAATCAACCGCTCAGGTGACAAGTCCAGCATTGCAACTAATCTCAGAACCCTAAAGAACAAAGTCTATCTAACTGGAAGGACCCTACCCGGAAGGAGCGCTAGAGGATGCAAGGGATTGGTAGAAGCGTGGAAAGCACCGAGCTCCAGAGGCCGACGGTAACATACCACCTGCAACAAAAATGAAAGCCTGTTAGAATATTTACAGGCGTAAACCAGTATTACGGAAACAACCAACAAGAAAGGGGAAAAAGAACACAAAGCTTACCTGTAGCTGAGAGGACAAGAACCGAAAGACAAACAACTCCATAACCTGAAGACCCGGAACAAATGCGTTAGGGTCGGATAAACATGGGATAATGAAGTATAACCAGAGCGAGAAATTACCTTTGCAGCAAGTCGAAGAGTGCGAGCCCGGAGAAACCCTGTCATAGTGTAAGCTCATTCAGTTAATCGAACAGAGGCGACATTTAACCAGTGAAAATCGAAATGACAAACCTGTAACAAAAATACAAACTCTGTACCGAGAAGAATCGAACTCCATAACCCTTGAAACATTATCTCGAGGGCGTTAAAGGGCTGAGGACAACTATAGTATCAGCACAGGGACTAGGATAGCAGAGGTAGCAGAGCGCCCGCAGAGCAGAACATCACTTACAGTGAAAAGAAAAGTGCAAATGACCAAAAGAGTGGGACGACAGCTGACAAAAGGTCGAGGTCGTATAGGAGAGCACCGACAGGTGTGAAGCGGTTAAACGACGGATCCGGGAATAACCCTAATACCTTTTACCGAGAAAACGTACAGCGAGTTAAGTCAACCATAAATTCACCAAGGACACAAGTCCTATCAACCCAGCAGATATTTTGAACCGGCGGGAGGCCATCATGAACCTGGCCATAATTTTAAACTAACAATAGAAACAAGCCATGTCTTGCCACTTTTGCTGTTTTTTTATTACAATGTGGCACTAGGAATTCACAATGACAACACAAAAGCACATTAACATTTTATTGCACATTATGTTTTATGAGTTCTATATTTACTCAAAGAAAACACATTCTTAGAAAGTGAATGAAATTATCCAACCAATATCATCATGCATGTTCAACTAAGATGCTTTTGCTCTAAATTGCCACACTTTGTTTAAGCCACTCTCTCAATGACATGCCAAGTTCATAACAAGCATAAATCACTTGAAAACTAGGCCATATACTATAGTTGAAACTATGCAAATGAAACAAGCACAAACCATGTGACCACTTTGCTTTGTCCCACATAGAGAAAAGAAAAGAAGGGTCAACAACCAATCCAAATCTTCACCTCTAAAAACATGAGGCAATTTTTTTAGTTGGGGTCATCAAATTTGTCAAATAAACCTTTAGACATCCTCATACCACACAAGAGGATCTTAGTGTGTGTTCTTCAACTACATTCATATTTAAGGTGAGAATGACCAAAGGACTATGACAATTATTGGTCATGAACTTATTGAAATGGTAATCCACATGGGTTGAGACACACTCAAAATTCAATAGTGGCTATGGAAAAGCTCAAAAATAAAACTTGCTACATTAGAGTGAAACTTGAGGAGATTGTAGTGATTGTTTCCCCGATTCCAATGGTGTGAACAAACTCATATCTGAGTTGGTATGCTCAAGTTATAGCTCGTAAATGTTTTTGTCAAAATTGGCCAAGTCAAAGTCCTAATGAAACAACAATTTGGAAGTGTTTAAAAGCATGGAATCATGAATGATCTTGTTCCAAACTTGATTCAATGACCTTATATTTTGGTAGAAAAGTTTGACTTATTATTTTATAAAAAGAAAAGAATAATATTAATTAGGGTGATGATATGCCACCACCCAACGATGTATATATTTATACTTGAAAACAAAACATATGTTTTGGTGGTGGGTGGCCCAATCTTTCCACTACATAGCGCGAAGGCCGAACACATATTAAATAATATGTATAAATGGGTGGTAGCCACATACACCGCGGACCTAATCCACACCACATGTTAACATTGTGGGGGCGAGCGGGAGTTGAAACCGCTAGACACATGTGGGTTAGCCCCCAAAATAATGTAACTGTCGAACCATAATTACCTTCTAGTTCAAAGAACAATAATGCGTTATTCTATTTGGGGGTTAGTGGGATTGGAACCCATAAACCATGAGTAGATCAGATCAAGCAGAGCAATGAGCGAGGGATCAAATTAGATGATGAAAATAACCTTTTCTAGGGCCAAAAGTGTTAATGTTAAAATTTGACAAGTTTATAGTAATTTTTGAGTGTTTTCTCACCAAGAGTCCAATGGTGTGGTCCATTTCCTCGTATGAAAATCATTCTCCATATGAGAATCATAAATTTAAGCTGGCAATAATAAGGAATCTTCATGGGGAGTGTAGTAGTTTTTTTGGAATCTTCATGTGACCAATGATTTTTAGGAAAAAATGAAAATGATGATTAACATAACATAAGAAAGTAGGATCAGACTACAACAAAATAGTCCTCTTTCCCCATTGTTTTAGCCTAATTTTGGGGACTAGTTTGAACTTTGGACTTTTTGTATTCAAATTTTCCACTTAGTTGTTTTTGTTTTGGTTATATACAATGTGTACAAAATTTTGTAGTCCTCTTTCCCCATTGTTTTACCCTAATTTTGGGGATCAGTTTGAACTTTGGATTTTCTGTATTCATATTTTCTACATAGTTGTTTGGGTTAAATACAATGTGTGCACAATTTTGTAGTCCTCTCTCCCCATTGTTTTAGCTTAATTTTCGGGATTAGTTTCAACTTTGGACTTTCTTTTATTCCAATTCTCTACTTAGTTGACTTAGTTAAATACAATGCTTACAAAATTTTGGAAATTTAAATCATAGCTATGAGGTTCCAAAATATTGGAAATAGAAACCTCAGAGTCATCTTAAATGTGATATGAATATTGTTGTGATGGTAGGTTTAATATCTTTATATTTTCCTTTTAGATATTATAGTTTAATCTTAATAGTTTTAAGATATCTAAATCTATAGATTGAAGATTTGAATTTATAATTGATTTCTCATATATATTGAATTTTATGTTGTCTAACTCATTGATAGATCTCTGCTATCTTGAGGAAATGAGGATTACTGTGAAAATTCTATGTAACAATTTTATCTCGAATACATTGAATTAGATTCTAACTTAAAACTTTACATATATAAAATAGTGCCATTGTTCATAATGTGAAATCTACCTTCAAATAAATGGACAAATAGAGGTGAGTAAATATTATAATAAATGTACTCAACAACAAAGTTGTTATTTTGTGAAGAAATTAAAAAACCATAGAATAATATTAGCTTACAAATGAAATTATAATATATCATTTTATAAGATAAAAATAAAAACAAATAATATATCATTTTATAAGATAAGAAGAAAACTAATTCGTAATTATTTTTTTCCTAAATATATCATTTTATAAGATAAAACTAAAACTAATTCGTAATTATTTTTTTCCTAAATATATTTATCTTTATAGGCTTCGTCTATATTTGAATTGGGATGCTTAAATTTGAAATACATAAAAATAAAAGAAGCATTTAGATGGTAACCATAGTTGAAGGAGGAATGCCTCTTATTCTCACGAAATTTTTACCTTGGAAAAGACTAGTTCGACCAATAGGAGAGGAAAAGAGATGGATTATCAAGTTGTGATAGTGAGTCGTTAGGTTATGTTTTTATGAGGGAGGAAAGAAAAAAGAGACGAAATATCACTTTTACATTGGAAAAGGTGGACTAGAACATCATGAGAGGAAAAGAGATGGAGTAGGAGTAGTGATAGTGAGTAGTTAGGTTATGTTTTACTCATGGAGGAAAGAAAGAAGAGAGGAAGGAAGAAAAAGGTGGCTACATTTGGACAAGCAAAGGGTTAAAAATAATAGGCATAAAAAATGATTGTTTTACTTACTCGACATCTTTATATTTGACCTTCTTCAAACTTACACTCACTTTTGGTTTTATTTATTGGGTAAATACAATTAATAATTTTAAAACAAATAAAATAAAGTTAATAGTAAAAGGTTAAGTAATATGAGTAAGAAAGAAATAAATTTATATATAACTTAATTTCTTAGTAAAGACAAATAAATACTATAGTGTCTAACCATGAAAAAAAAGAAACTTAAGTTTATAATGTGTTGACGGGGTAAAATGTATTGTCAACAACTCACCAGTCTCGTCCGTGTGAAGTCTCAATTAGATCTCACACCATTTTGGATAGAAGCCCCATCAAGTATTCGAGTCTCGCTACCACCATGAATGTTTATGCTCTTGTTTATCAAATGAGAAGGTGTGAGAGTGGGAAAAGAATGAAATGCTCAAGAAGTTAAACAAAATTAACCCAATATTGACAAATTGCAGAAAGAGGTACAAATGAGTGTGAGCAACACTAAGAAGAGATATATCGTGACAACTATTAGTGAGATAAAAACCCGATGAGACATAATAAATAGGAACATGTGAGAAGTCAATTGCAAATGCAACCACTATGTATCAGTCCATAACATATTGTGTGTATGAAAGCACACATACAAATATAGCGAAGTACTAGATAACTAATACAACCACCATGAGTAAGCATGGGAAGGAGTGCTAAGGATAAATGGTATCTTATTTATATTACTGCAACTTCAAATATATATCATGCAATTGGTCAAAACCCAATAGTGGAATATGGACTTGTTATACCATTGACACATGCAAAAACCCTAGCCCCACTACAAATCCACTCTACTAGCTGCCAAGAGGTGAGTGGCTCTATCTCTGAAGCATAAACCTAGTATATCTAGTCTTAGCTTCAAATGAGGTGAAAATTCCTATATAATGAGGTGTGAGGGTGCATTGATAGAGTTCATATGACCATTCACCTACCATGACCTTTAACCTCCCCTTGTGCCCTTTCGACTACCCACCCTTGTGACCCTTGAGATTACATGCTTTCTTTTGAAGCCTAATCTACTTTTACATGCTCACGTGAGTCTTAGTATAGTTGTTGATATTATGGGTGATGAATATTTGCATCTTGATGGAGAAGAGGAAGTGGGTATAGAGGGTTTTTTAAACGCTAGAACCCATGTTGTGTATATGTGGTGAGGTTGTGGATGCTCAATCCTTGAACATGCTTATTTAGCTGCTACTATGCTTCCCTTGCATCCATCAATATTCTAGTGATGCGCCTTCAAGTTTATTGAATGGTTCTTGGAAACTCGAACGGGGCATCTAACTTGCTGAAAGGAAACCTTAGTGTTGGGTCTCATTTTTGACATTGTTGAGAAACCATGGAGACATAAATCGTTATCGTTGTGCCTTGCCCACACTTGACCACCTCTTGTTGTGTTATTTGTTGAACCCCTATTTTTGTGGGTTCTGTAGAAAACCTAGCTCCCTTCATCTAGGTCATACTTCTTCTTTCTCAAATGATCTGCAAGAAAACAAATTATATTATCCACAAATATATTGCAGAAACATTGTTAGTTAATAAAGTGTTAGATTTAATCAATAAAATAGAAAAAATTGGTATCGAAAATAATCAATTCCCATAAAAACATTGAGATAGAAATGGAGAAGCACTCGTAGTTCTGAAACATTTATGTTGAGATTTGTTTGCCAATTCTTCTTTGACTCCTCGTGGATATTTCAATTGCCACCTTTACAGAACCATTCTCGTGCATGAGTAAAATTTCGTGCACCTATATTTTCACACATGGCTCATAGGTAGATGGTTATTATTCACGCAATAGGTATCAAATAGAGTTTTCAATTTTTCCATGCCAAGAGGGCACTGCAACTCTAATACAAATGCCCACCTATGCGTTTTTCAACGTTAAATTTGACCTTTTCAGCTTGCACGTTGTTATAGTGCAGCCCTCATGTTCCTATTTCCTTTTACCATGAACAAGATGTCTTTGGTGAATGCAGAGTTGGACATGCATATTCCTTAGGAAGCAACTCTCTCGAAGAGGTCACATTGCCGAAAAAAAGGGAGAGTCACATATGTTTGATCTATGTCGCGTGGTTGCATTTGAGGGTGGGTCACACTTTTGGCTACACATTGGAGTGCGACTCTGCAATGAGGGGTCGCATGGTCATAGATAATGGTTAGTCTCACTTATGGCTACATCCATGAGGCTTTAAAATGTGATTGACGACTATGAGTGGGAGTGTGACTTCTTTGAGGTCGCAAATTAGTATCTTAGACAGGTCGTGCTTCTTGGAGGCTTGCGATACATGTTAAATTGCGACCCAATGATTGTGAGTGGAACGAAGGCTCACCGTCATTTGCATAGTCACAATCTGATGGAGATTGCATTGCCTAAGGTGTGACTTGGCGACCGAGATGGAAATGTGACCCACTGGGGGTATTAGTCGAAACATAGACCTAGTCGCATTTCAGGATCTCCTCCTTGAGCTTTAATCATGCGACTTTCCAAGCTCGGTAAAAACAACCCAATTCTACATGGGAAGTTCTTAAACTAATGCAATACTAGATTTCTCTACTCATTCTTTGGAATCAATGCATTTCATCGACTTTGGATTCCTCCTCTGATCTTGGTGTTTGTAGAATCTCACACCGCGATTTTCTCTTCATTTTCACCATCGATATCACTTGTTCTACATCCTAAAGAACTCGAATCATACATCCTTGCACTCATGCTTCCTAAGAAGTTTTGTCAAGACTAAGTCGAAACTGTTCCTTGGTATTTCTTTTAGGAAAACCCATGCTCGCAAGACATCTGAAAAACCAATTACTATATGCCTCAATGAATATCTCGAACTAGTTGTCGACTCACGTTGCCTTTAATGAGTTTGACTAGGGATAAGAGCCAAGGCGATTTTGTTGACATGAGGTTCTCCCATGCATCCTCAGGTGTCCCTTATCACCTGAACATTGGTAACATCACCACGCATTTGAACGAATGTCTCCCTAAAGCTAATGTGTACATGTGCCACATGCAAGCAATAAGTTAACTAGAGCTAATCTAGGTGCATGTACACCAACACAGCTGGTCTAAGTGCATGTATGTGCATGTACACATGCACAGCTAGTCTAAGTGCATGTACACAAACACCCCCCCTTAAGCAT